>JAQQSZ010011283.1:0-12290 GCA_028646595.1 Phalanger gymnotis | reverse complement strand
CTAACCTTCTGTGTTGTCTTTGCTGTTTGTGGGTTGTGAGGTCTGGTACATGCCACAGCTCAGTAATTCAGTATGCTAGGGCACTCTCCGCTCCACTCCTGGTCTCGTCAGTCCGTGGTCTGCCGCGCCACGCCACGCGCGCTGGGCTCTGCTTGGCTCAGCTCCGCTCCCCTCAGCTGGGGGCTGGGAGTTCCGTTCGGGACAGACCTTACCCAAAGACCATCCAGGCTGTCCTGGGCTGGAGCCCTGCTTCCCTCTGCCACTTTGTGGGTTCTGCAGTTCTAGAATTGGTTCAGAGCCATTTTTTATAGGTTTTTGGAGGGACTTGGTGGGGAGCTCATGCCAGTTACTGCTTTCCAGTCACCATCTTGGCTCCGCCCAAACTGCTTATATTCTAATAAGGGGAGATGATATATGTCCCGTCTGAATCTTTTCATCATCCGAGTTTGTAGAGGAAGTCCAATTGGAAAAGGCCTGGAAGTGGTTCTGTCATGTCTAGATGATCTTAAGAAATTAATGGAAAGAGAGAGGAAGCAAAATACATTACTGAACTAGGGAGAGGGACAAGGAAAGTTATAGCAAGTTATCTCACCCAATGAAGGTATGTAAGGAGACATCTATATAAATAGGGAGGTGGCAGAGTGGAGAGCCTAACACTTGAATGTCACTCTTATCTCGACTACTCAGAAAATAAAAATGGAAAAATAAACACACTCAGAGAGTTGGGTACACAAATACATTTCATTCAACAAGGAAATAAAAGGGAAAGGGGGAAAGTGGGATTGGGGAAATGGAGGGAGAACAGACTTAAAGAAGAATTAGTCCTAAACAAAATAACTCTAAGGATGTACAAAAATATTTATAATACCTTTCAAGGTAGCAAAGGATGTGAACATGAGGGAGAGGTCATAAAATAGGGAATAATTGAACAAGTTACTATTTATAAATATGATGCAAAATTATTTGATGAGCTCTTATAAGCGTAATGACCAACCAGGATTCCAGAGGACTAATGATGAAACATTCTACCTGTCTCCTGATAAAAGATGAAGGATTCAGAATGCAAAATGGGGCAAATTATTTTTGGAAATGTTTAAGGTATAAATTTGTTTTGATTAACCATACATGTTTTTAATAAGGTTTGTCTATCTTGTTTTCAGTTGGGGAGGAGGGTGAGAAGGCAGACCCAGGCTGAATGAAACAAATAAAATATTTATTTAAAAATCAAAATAAAGAAAGAAGTATGTTGTGGAACGGGGTGGTATTGACAATCTTCACTGACAACTGGGAAGGACCAGCAAAGCCTTTTTATGGTGCTAGATCTGGTCTTTGAACAACATTCCTTAAACTAACATATACACCAGATTTCAGAGTTGGAATATGACTCAAGTGACTCAGTGGATAGAGCACTGGGACTGGAATTAGGAAGATCTGAATTCAAACCAGCTTTAGACAATTCCTAACTGGGTGACCTTGTACAAGTCACAACTTCTGTTTGCCTCAGTTTCCTCAACTGTAAAATAAAGATAATAATATCATCTATCAACCAGAGTTGTGATAACATTGCCTGGCATAAAGTAGTTGCTTAATAAATGCTTGGTCCATTCCTCTTTCCCTTCAGAGATAGTTAACTCCAACTTCCTGCCTCATATAGGAATTCTCTTTACATCATCCCTAAAAGATGGTCATCCAGTTTCTTCTGAACTTCTAGTGATGAGAACCTCACTGCTTCACAAGGAAGCTTATTCCATCTTTAAGATAGCTCTGAGGAGTCAGATGTTCTTCCCTGAATTGAAACAACATACTTCTCTCTGTATCTTTCATCCAATTTTCCTAGTTCATCATGTTGAAAGTGCAGAGAATAAATCTGTTATCTCTTTCTAATGAGTGATAATAGCCTAAAGTGTTACCCTTCCCAGTGGGCATTTGCTTTATAGTGGTGATCAATAATTTAAAAAAAGGCAAATTCAGACCTGACAGCAAGATTCTAGTCACCAGCAACCAAATGGGGGAGGATTTTTTTGGGTATCTGTATACTCAGCCCCTAAAATTATACCATGTGGGTGGTCACCTTGGCTACAGTATGAGACCAAAACAGAAAACCATTTTAATGCACATATATTTTAGGAATCTATTCCTGTGCCTGAGCCCTCAAGCCTATCTTAATTGGATAATTTATAGAAATTGATTCACAAGGCAAGGGAAAATGGCCATCTAGACTGCTTACTCTAAGTAATAGATTTTCTTAGTTGGGTACATAATTATGTAAAAAGCAGCTTCATACATAAGACTTTGGTACAAATGGGGCCCCATGAGGTGCATAAAAATGCAAAAGGTAGAGGCCACTTCCTCTACCATTTGCAATGAAATGCTGGCCAGCTGAATGAAAGAAAAGTTCACTAGAATCCAGCCAGCCACTCACTGTATTGATTAACTGCTATATGACATTGGCTGGTTTATTGTTGATGGACAGCTCAATGAGCCATTGACAGGAAAGACAAGGATTCTAGTGGACTCTTTCATTCCGTATCTTTGATCATTCATTATAGGACAATTCCAGCCAGAATACGGCTGGAACCATCTGGACATGTGGAGTGAAATCTGTCGTTTATCCTTTCAAAGTTGGAGCAACAGTCTATCGTGGAATGTAGGGCAGGGATGAAGCATCAAAATCATTTAGCACAATGCTCTCCTTGTACAGATGATAAAAATAATGATACACAGATAATTTTTTTTTGCCTAGTAAAATAGGAAGTAAGTCGCATGCATTAGATTTGAACCTGGGGCCTCTAACTACAAATCCAATGACCTTCTTTCTAGTAGATACTTGAGGAATTCAGAGCTTGCCCTTCAATGTCTCATTGTAACCTTTGAATTAATGGAGTTTGTAAGAATACTGGGAAGGTGGTGTAAAGGGAGTGGAATGGAAGACTTCCTACATAGTTGTTCCTACTCCCTGATCCTTTTCTGTGGGGACATGTTCCACACACTAAAAAGATATGCCTGACTAGTGGGGCAGCTAGGTGGTGCAGTGAGTAGAACACTAGCCTGGGAGTAGGGGGACCTGAGTTCAAATTTGGCCTCAGATACTTGACACATTTATTAGCTCTATGACCTTGAACAAATCACTTAACCCTAATTGTCCTGCCTTCCTCCCTCCAAAAATAAAATAAAATAAGAAAATTAAAAAATAAAATAAATAAAGATATGCCTGACTCAGCAACTCCTGGATGATGTTTTGGACCTTGTGACTAGGACGGTATCCAAAGTGATTGGCCATAGAGTTGGTCTCTACCTGTCTCGCCTGTAGGCAAAAACATCTGTAGAAAGGTTCTACCTTTTTTCTTTTGAGTGTTTCATTTTCAGACTCGGCTGCCTCTCTCTTAAACTTATCCCGCTACAGTAAGTCCAGCAGAGTTAGCACAATTTCAAAGAAGGTGCTTCGAGTTCTTAGCTCCCTCTTCTTTTCTGTTTTCCTATCCTTGAGTCCAGGTCACATAAAGTCCTGAGAAAAAGATGTTTCTTGCCTGAATGGCTCTCTCAAAAAGTCAAAAAGTTCCCATGCTCCTGAGTCTGTGTGTCGCCTGCCCAAATGGGAGTGATTCTTTCTTAGTTACACTGCTTCTCAGAAAAGAAGTTAGACAGGGCAAGGTAGTCCTGAAACCGAAAGAATCATGAAACCCCAAGCTAGGCCTGACTGATGTTGAAATCTCGACCCTGAGTAGCATTTGAATAGTGTGAGTGAAGTGAAAGAGGAATGAGTGTCTGTTCAACAGTCCCAAAAAATTCATTTACCTTTTGGGAGAAATGATGATGATGGCCAAAGGTTATTGCTTTAGGTTTTATGAATTCAATTTGTGCATATGAGATGTTTGTATCTTAAGCATCTTTTGTGTTGGAGGAAATAGATGTCTTAAACTCTTTATCTTATTTGTACACTGTTCCTTTTCTATGAAGGGACTTGCAAATCCCTTTTGGGGAGAACCTAGATATGAACTATTTCTAAGCTTTCCTTTAGAGATTTTCTCCAGAATACTATTGACATATATGACATATATGATGAATCTCAATTATATCCAAAGTTGATTTCATTTCCAAAGTGAGGTAAACCAGAGTCCTGTGTTGGTACACAGTAACTTTGAGCTCAGGATTGTCCCAGAGAGAAGGGACTCAACACTGACCAAGAGCACCCACCTTCTAATGCTACCTGAAGGGCACCTTTCCAATACTGAGTGAACAGTGTTATTGTTTAATTTTATTACATCCTCATGTTACTCTAAGTACTGTTGTCTATCTAATAGTGATAGAAGGAAAGTGGCAAGGGAAAGTAAATTGGAGAGGATAGGGAGACAGACAGAGAAAAGAGACAGCATCAAGAGAGACATGCCAAGACAAACACAGAGAAAGGGAGTTAAAAAAAGAGAAATAAGGGGAAAAGAGTGGCAGAGACAATGATAAAGAAAGAGACCGAGAACATGCCTTAGTGGGTATGGTATTAAACTTGTATTCTGAAAGGGATGTATTTAAATACTACTTTTGACACTAATTCATGCAATGCTGAATAAGTCACTTAAGTTGTATGGACCTCAGATAACCATTTAACATTTATTGAATAAGCCATAGATAAGTCACAATCTGCCTTGGTGAAAGAGTTCTTATACTGCAAGTATAAGTTTCCTACATTGCTAAAAACGCAAATGGTTTGAGCATACACAGAGATATATTTTATTTTTAGATATATTTTAGATATATTTTATTTTTTATTTTGAAACTTAGACTCCAAATACTTATTTTGAAACTAAATCAACAAATTTTTAACTTAAACATAAAAGTGAGCATTTCTATTTTGAAGTAGAATATTAAAAAGGATTATATATGACCATTAATTTATTTCATCCATTTATTTAGTTTCCAATTAATTTTTAACCTTTGTTTCAAAGGACTTTTGTTGAATGCAAATTTTGTTGCATTTTGGTCCATAAAAAAATGAACATAATATTTCTCTTTTATTGTGAGGCTTTTATGCCCTAATACATGGTCAATTTTTATGACTCTGCCATATACTACTGAGAAATAGATATACTCCTTGCTATCCCCAGTCAATATTCCTTATATTCTAGCATATCTCATTTAAAAAAAAAAACATTTTCAGTTCTTTAACTTCTTTCTTGTTTATTTTTTATATTAATTATTTGGATCTGAGAGTGATAAGCTGAGGGCCCCCATTACCACAGTTTTACTTTTATTTCTTGCAGTAATTAATTTTAATTTTCCTTTAAGAATTTACTTCCTGTGTCATTTGGTGCTTATTTACTTTGTATTGATATAGCATCATTCTCTGTTGTACTTTCTTTTTAAAGCAAAATGTAATCTCCCTGTATATCTCTTTAATTAGATCTTTTTTTTGTGTTGACTGCAATGCTGATTACTTTCTCTGCTTTTATTTTTTTTACTTCAGCTGAAGAATAATAAATTCTGCTCCAGCCCTTTATTTTATTCTGTGCATATCCTTCTATTTCAAGTGTGTTTCTAATTTCTAAGTCGTTTTGCTATCCTCTTTCATTTTATGGGGGATTTCATCCCATTTGCCTTCACCATTGTGGTTGCCAATTCCGTATTTCCTTTCATCCTATTCTCTGATATATATCTTCTCCCCACTTCCAACTTTTTCTTTAAAAGTCCATAATTTCCTTAATCTACCCTCCCCTTTTCCACTCCTTTTTCCCCTCACTCCCTTTCCTTCTTACTTCCTAGTGTATTTCTGCACCCGATTGTGTGTATGTGTATTCTTTTCTCCTTTAACCAGTTCACATGAAAGTGAGGTTCAAATGTCATCAAGTCCCCCCACTGGCCCTTGATTATTGTATGAACTCCATTTTGCATACCCCATTTATGCATGATAATTTTCCCTATTTTTCATCTCCATTTCCCCCTATCCCTGTGCATTCATCTTCTCTGCCCATTTATTCCTATTTTAAAAATCTGAGATATTTGACATTTTCTTTTCTTTTTAGGCTTTGGGTTTTGTTTTGTTATTTCTAGATGTTTCACACAACCATTTACTTCAATTTGGTTGATTCTAATTTTCAAGAATTTATTTTCTTCAGTAAAGTTTTCACTTTTTTATCCCCAAATATCAATTTTCTTTTCATATTTTTTTTCCCTGGGTCTTACCTATTTTCCCTTTCTTTTCTATACTGCTCTCATTTGTTTTTAATAGCTCCTTCTTTAACTCTTTGTGTCTAAGCTGTATTTTTCTCTGAGGCTTTGTAGACATTTTGGAGTTTTTCCCTTCTATGTTTGTGCTCTGAGCTTCCCTGTTTCCATAATAGGTCTTTAGTCATGTTCTTTTTGTTATTTTGTTGTTTTTTTGTTGTTATTGATGTTTTCTCAGCTTGCTTCTTGACTTCAGACTTTACCATAATGCTGCAATCTACATACTTCTGGGTTTGGGGGAGATGACTAGCCTAAACTTCTGCCCTGATGTGTCGATAAGACAAAATGGGCACTTGAGGAGTTTGGCTTTTGTTTATTTTGTTTACTTTGAGTGAAAGGCATTTCAGGAGTTTTGGCTTTTACCTTGAAAGTATTTTCACCTGTTAAGTGCTAAGCCCCAGGCCCAAAGCCCTATCAGGTGTGAAACCTGTGTGGGTGTAGATTGATGACTTAAGAGGGGACACCTCGGGAACCAATTGGTCTCTGGTCGTTGAGGTGGGGCTTGAGAACGCCAGAGGCTTGGCTGCGAAGAGAGGCCAGAAACTACAGCTGAAAAATGCCAAAGCAGGAGACGTGTGTGAACCCAGGAGTGCGAACAAGGACTTGAGGCCAGTAAATATGGATTGGCTAAATACTGTCTTGTTTCTCTGTGGACTCCTGGTTACTCTTGTGAGGCGGGCCTCTTGGGCATGGGGTTTTTTGATCAAGATGTCGGAATGGGGAGGCTGGTTTGCTAATTTGTTGCTCTGGGGCCTAAATAAATGTTCTGTTGCTTTCTACTTAGAGAATCTCTCATACCTTGTGATTTCGAACCATTCAAACATATACATGATTATATTTGAGATTATAAATTCGGCCTTCCTACAACACCTGATAGGTCCTTCTACTACTTTCACAGCTCCGGTTGGGGGCCTATTAGCTTTCAGTACCTCCAAAGTAGTGTGGTACAGGGAGACAGCTGGTCATTGCCCTCCTAGTCTGAGTTCTGTAAGTTTCTGACACAAGTTTGTGTACCTTGTGGCTTGCTTTTCTGTTGGAAATTTTGGCAGACTTTGCTATACTTGTCTATTATTCACCTGCAAAGAGGCTCTATAGTTTCAGAACCACTGAACTGCCTGCTCCCTTTCAGGTTGAGATACTGTACTCTGCTCCTGGGATCAGAGAGATGAATGCAGTGACCATTTGCTTCCCTGAACTTCTTCAATGCTTAGTCACAGTCAGGTGTTATGCTGATGATCTCTCCACTCCTCTCCTCCTCTCTGCCCTAGATCTATGACCCTGTACCAAATGATGGTAACTGAAATGACAGATGACCCCTATTCTTCCGTGGAGTGCCATCCTCTATTCCAGAAACAGAGATTTGCAAGCTACATTTGTCTCTGACCCATTTATAGTTACATTGGAAAGCTTCTCTCTTGTTTGGTTGTACTGGTGCTGGTTTTGCTATTATACCCCTCCTTATATTGCCCCTATTCTAATGTCTATCTTTTTATATGTGTAGTTCTGGCATGAAGTCCCATATTGTAGTTTCTCATAGCATTTTTGATCATTATTTCATCGAGTACTATTTTTTGTTTTTTATTGGAGTAATTTTGTGGAAGCTAGGTTATCTGCCTCTGTTTCAGCAGTCTTCTTAGCTAGAAGTCTGATAGATAAACTTTCAAGTCACTAATAGATGCTTTTGAGACTTGAATGTGAGTCCACTTTTTATTTTCAATTTCAGAAAACTAAACAAGCACTATTGAACTGAGACAAAGAGAGAGGATTGTCTCACATGAGGTGGTGTGCACAAATGCCCCCAAGTGATATCAGTCTTGAGTAAGAGTTAAAATACATGTCTTTAAAACATGCTACCATTAGCATTTTAGACCACACAGATTTTCAGAATGAGTTGACAGTAAGTAGTCAGAATTCAATAAGAGCTAGACTGTAAATAAACCATAAACCAATTGGTTTATAGCTTAATTGATTTGGGGGTAGAAGTTGCTGTAGCATCCTGATTGCATCCCTGATGATGCAGGCAATCCACAACAATCATACCGATTACAAACCATTTAAGGAACCTCAATTAAATTAGTGGTAATTCTAAACTACTCCATCTTGAATAGAAATTGGTTTAATTTTTATGTAAATTCTAATTCTAGCTTGTGAAAGCTAATTGTTTAACAGCAAATTCAGCTAGATTATTTTCATTTATCTTTGTGAAAATTGCATTGATCCATTGAAAAGCTCTAGTTTATGTGCATAGGTGGATCGCTTTTATGGAAGCGAAATTCTTATGGAGAGCCGATAGCTATATAACCAGTGAGGATGCATTGGTGTGGTGTGGGGGGAAATGTTTTTTTGGGGGAAAGAATAAATCAGTAAATACTGGAAAGGGCAGAGATTCCTTAAAAGGGCAATGCCAGATCAACCCAATAAAACAGATCAACTGTGTATTCATTTTAAGTTGGTCTGTTCTCTCAGATCAGCTGGCTCCAAGCAAAAATGGCTGAATCAATCTCAAAGGTATGTGTTGGCATAATTCTTATCTTTGTCAAGGTTTGGTCTTTGAGAATTTAGTCTAATGAAAAGAGAACTGATCTGGGATTTAAGAAACTTGGGATTATTATTACTATTATTATTGCTAATCTTTATATAGTGCTTTAAGGTTTTCAAAGATCATGTGTGTGTCTCTGTGTATGTAAGTATCCAGTGCTTAACATGGTGTCTAGCATATAGTAGGCACTTAATAAATGTTTATTGAATTATTGATGATACATATAAAATATTATATGTGCCCATAGTCACATAGCTAGTAAATGTCTGAGGCAGGATTTAAACCTTAAGCTTGTGTCTCCTTGACTATAAATCCAACATTCTGTCCACTATCCCACCTAGCTACTTTTGTCCTTGTCCTATCAGTAACTCACTGTGTAACCTCTGACAGATCATTTCACATTCATAGGATTCTATGCACCTTTCAAAAATCATAGAAACTTCTGGAGGCTGAGCCAAAATGGCACAGAAAACCTTTCAAAGCAACTTTAAAATAATACCTCAAATAGAATTTTGGACTGGTAGGAGGTAATAAAAGGACATGGTGAAACATTTTTCTAGCTTAAGACAAATTAGGAGGTCAGAATGGAGTCCCTGTGGTGACACCACCATTGAGGCAGTAACAGCAGCAGCTTCAAGAGCCCTCAAGCCAGGGATTGTAAATGAAACTGGCAACTGGCAAGAAAGAGATTATAGGGGACCCTTGCGCTATCACTAGGTGCAAGGCAGGGTACTGTTTGCCAGTTCCACTTCCCATACCTACTTCTGGTTCACAGTTCTGGGATGGAAAGGAACACTTGCATTTCCAAGGGATCAAGGCCTCTGAGGACCAATATCATTCCTCTCCCACAGGAACAGGGGCCCCAAGGAACAATATTGCTTGCTGTCCCAAGGGAGCAGAAACCCTGAAGTATAGTATCACTTTCAGTCCCAGGGCAGCCATTGAAGAGTGGTATGGATTGTAGCTTCAAGGGAGCAGGGGGCCTTCCTGGGTAAGGACCAAAGCACAGGCCAGGAGAGCAGTGACCATACCTCTACCAAGATCACACCACCTTGGAAGCATCGAAAACTTCCAAACACCCAGAACTAGCTCTGAAAACAGCTCTATGAAAAAGACTGGTTCAACATTAGGAAAACAATCAAGATAATTGACTATATCTATAAAAACAACACAAATCATATGATTGCATCAATAGTGATGAGTTTAGGGTATACCTCAAGAATGTTGGGGTGCCACCTGAAAAGATGAGGAATAAACATGCAGGTCCTAGAGTCCTTGAAAGAATTCACTCAGTCTCCAAGTTAAGAAAGGTATTTATTGGGGTGACGTACCCAAGTGGGCCTGTTAGCATGTGGGAGCAAAGCATAGGCAGCAGGCCTTGCTCCCCTAAGGGAGCAGAGCAGCCCCTGCTTTCCATAGGAGGCAAATGCCATTGTTAGGGTCAGGTTTCTGGTTTATATACAATTTTATGGAATAAGGAGAAAGGGGATGAAAGCATGGGAGGAGCAAGCAGGGCTCCAAAATGTCTGGGATATCAGGTAGGCCCAAGTGCCTTCATCACACAGATAAGCAAGGAAAATAGGAAAGGGGAGGGGAAGAGTTGTTTACAGGTAAGTCCCCAGTGGTGGGGCTTCAATGCATAGTCTTCTTTGATTACTTTTCTGACTGGTCACATCCTGCATTTTATCTCACAACTCACATCCTGCATCCTGCTTGCTCCATCTGCCTCAAGGACTCTTTTCTACCTCAACAAATAGATGCAAAAAAAGAAGAAGAACCTTCTGAAAAGGTACAACACCCATACCCATTAAAAACAGTAGAAAGCATAGGAATCAATGGAACCTTTTTTGTTGTTGTTTTTTGAGGGGGAAGGCATGGCAATTGGGGTTTAGTTGTAACCTTTCTTAAAATTATAAGTATCTATCTAAAATATGGAACAAGAATGGTCTGTAAAGAAGATAAGCTAGAAACCTTCCCAATAAAATCAGTGGTGAAGCAAGGAGGCCCATTATTAATCCTATTATTCAACATTGTACTACAAATGCTAACTATCACAATAAGACAAGAGAAGAAAATAGAAGGAATTAGAATAGGCAATGAGAAAATAAAACTATCAGTTTTACCTGATAATATAATGAGAGAACTCTAGGGAATCAATTAAAAAAAAAAACAGCTGAAACAATTAAAATGTCATCAGATTTGCAGGATATAAAATAAACCCACATAAATCATCAGTATTTCTATATATTGCCAACAAACTCAGCAGGAAGTGAACAAAAGAGAAATTTCATTTAAGATACCTCCACACACTATAAAATATTTGAGAATCTATGTGCCCAGACAAAACCAGAAACTCCATGAACACTATTATAAAACACTTTTCGGATGAAGATAATTCTAAACAACTGGAGAAATATTAGTTACTCATGGACAGACCAAGCTAATGCAATAAAAACAAAAATTTTACCCAAATTAATTTACTTAATCAGTGACATGCCAATCAAATACCAAGTAATTATTTCAAAGAGCTAGAATAAATAATAATGAAATTTATGTGGAAGGGAAAACAAGAGATTAAGAATAGTGAAATCAATGAAAAACAAGAATGAAAGAAGGTGGCTTAGCAGAATCAGATTTCATACTTTATCACAAAGTAATAATCATGAAAATAATTTGGTGCTAAGAAATAGAGCTGTGGATCATTAGGATAGATTAGGTACACAATATACAGATATAAATGACCATAATAATCTGTGTTTGATAAAAGAGTTATAAAACTGTGTTTGCCCTCTGACCCAGAAATACCACTATTAGGTCTGTTATCAGAGAAAGCAGAAAAGGACCTATATCTTCTAAAATGTGTATATCATCATTCTTTATGGCCATAAAGAACTGGAAATTGATGGGGTGCCCATCAATTGAGGGATGACTAAATAAGTTTTGATATATGATTGTGATGGAATACTCCTGTGTTATAAGAAAGACAGTAAAGAGTGTGAAAAATTATTTTAAATCTTTGTAATTAGTGTCTTGGAGACTCAGTTTCCCCCGCCCCCACTCCCTTCCTCCTTACAAATTCAGTCTCTCTTTTAGCAGGACATTACTGAGGATGAGATTTTATTGAATCTTCTTATCCTGGCCAAATTCTAATCCAGGCCAGAATTGATTTAATCTGCTCAGGTTTAGTTGGTGTAAGGCAAAAAATTGTCTCCTTAGCACTTAGTTCAACAAGTGCCCTTGAAGAGTTTGGCTTTTGTCATTGAATCTTGCAAAGTGCTAAGTCCCAGGTCCAAACCCCTATTAGGTGTAACATTAACACTATTATGTAATAGTAATTAAGGTGGGACATTTTGCTTTTCTTCTCTTAAGTGCCTTTAATGATTCTGGGGCAGATAAAGTGGGATCTTTTTGTCTTGGAGCATTTCTCAGCACTGAGACAAGTAGGAGTCATTGATTTGTATATGATGTAATCCTGGGGATGGAGAACTTTCCCAGACCCAGCCTGCGTGAGGTCAAAGCCTTCAGGGCTCCAAAA
>JAQQSZ010011282.1:0-12290 GCA_028646595.1 Phalanger gymnotis | reverse complement strand
GGCTGCTTGTAGACTAAAGAATTCTATGTTCCACGCTTGGGGGGATGTGCCAGCTCTGCCTCACCAGCACTGCTCCTTCCCCAAGAACCCCCAACCTGGACTGGACTTAGATCTTCTGCAGGCTCTTCACTCCTGCTCTGATCTGCCACTTAATTCCTCCCACCAGGTGGGCCTGGGGCCAGATGCAACTGCAGCCGTAGTTCTGTAGCTGCCCCACCTCCACTGCCCTGGGGGTGGTGACTGAACCGCAAACTCTATCCCAGTCCCCAGCAGCTTCTACCACTAACCTACTCTGTTGTCCTTGGTGTTTGTGGGTTGAGAAGTCTGGTAACTGCCACAGTTCACTGATTCAGGGCACTAGGGCACGCTCCGCCCGGCTCCTGGTCTTGTTGGTCCATGCCGCCCACGCTGGGCTCTGCTCTGCTCAGCTCCACTCCCCTCTCCTCCCAGCTCTGTGTGGGATAGACCTTACCCAGAGACTATCCAGACTGTCCTGGACTAGAGCCCTGCTTCCCTTTGCTACCCTGTGGGTCCTGCAGTTCTAGAATTGGTTCAAAGCCATTTTTATAGGTTTTTGGAGGGACTTGGCAGGGAGCTCATGCTAGTCCCTGCTTTCCAGCTGCCTTCTTGGCTCAGCACCCTCTAATTAGATCTACTTTTTCTTTTGCTTTATCTGAGATCAGGATTGCTACCCCTCCTTTTTTTTTTTTTTAATTCGGCAGAAGCATAATGTATTCTGCTCCAGCCTTTTACTTTCACTCTTTGTGTATCTCTCTCCTTCAAATGTGTTTTTATAAAACAAAACAAAACAAAAACCCCATTTTTTTGCATTCTGGTTTTTAATCCACTCTGTATCTGATTCCATTTTATGAGAAAGTTCCTCCCATTCACATTCACAGTTACGATTACTCACTGTGTGTTTCCCTTCATCCTACTATCTCCTTTATGTTTTCTCTCTTTTTTCATCCTTTTCTTCTTCACCAGTGTTTTGCTTCTGACCACCACCTCCCTCAATCTTCCCTCCCTTCTATCAGCCTCCCTCCATTTTCTTTTCCCTTTCCCCTCCTACTTCTGTCCTCCTTTTTATCAGTCCCCTTCCATTTCCCCCCCTTTCCCACCCTACTTTTCTATATTGCAAGATAAATTTTTTCTTCCCAACTGAATGTATATCTTATTCCTTCTTTGAGCCAAACCTGATGAAAGTAAGGTTCAAACAATGCTCACACTCCTTCTTTTCCTCCACTCTAATTAATAGATCTTTTGTGCCTCTGTGTGTGATTCAATTCACCCTATTCTACCTCCCCCTTTCTTCTTGTCCCAGCACAATCCTTTCAACATTTATTTTTTTAAACTATAACATCAATGTCAACTTATACCCACATCCTCTGTCTATGTATACCCTTTCTAACTGCCCTAATAAAGGTACAGTTTTCAAAAGTTGCATGTATCACCTTCCCATGCAGGAAAAACTGTTTAAATCGTATTGAATAACATTTTGTTTTGTTCTTCTTTCCTGATTACCTTTTTATGCTTCTCTTGAGTATTGTATTTGAAGACCAAATTTTCTGTTCAGCTATAGTCTTTTCATCATGAAAATATAAAAGTTCCCTATTTCATTGAATTTCCATCTCATCTTTTCCCTAGAAAGAATATGTTAAGTTTTGCTGGGCAGGTGATTTTTGGTTGTAATCCAAGCCCCCTTGCCTTCCATAATATCATATTCCAAATCCTCTGATCCTGTAATGTAGAAGCTGCTAAGTCCTATGTTATCCTAATTGTTGCTCCTTGATATTTGAATTGTTGCTTTCTTAATGCTTGCAGTATTTTTTCCCTGACCTGATAATTCTGGAATTTGGCTACAATATTCCTTAGCTTTTTCATTTTGGGATCTCTTTCAGAAGGTGATTGGTGGATACTTTTAATGACTATTTTACTCCCTGGTTCTAGTATATTAGGGAAGTTTTCCTCAGTAATTTCTTGGGAAATGCTGTCCAGACTCTTTTTTTTTGTTTTAATCATGGTTTTCAGGTAGTCCAATAATTCTTAAATTATCTCTCCTGAATCTATTTTCCTGGTTAGTCGTTTTACCAACAAGGTGGATTTTCTTCTATTTTTTTTTATTCTTTTGATTTTGTTGGACTGATTCTTGATGTTTCACAGTTGTTAGCTTTCACTTGCCCAGTTCTAATTTTTGTGGAATTGTTTTCTTCAGTTAGCTTTTGCACCTCCTTTTCCATTTGGCCAATTCTAATTTTTAAGGAGCTGTTTTTTTTTTTAGTGTTTTTTTTATAAAAACACATTTGTGTTTTTTAAGGAATTGTTTTCTTCAGTCAATTTTTGCTTTCCTTTTCCAAGCTATTGTCTCTCTCTTGCATACCTCTCATTCTTCTTCCCAATTTTTCTTCTACGTCTTTTATTTGATTTAAAAAATGCTTTTTAAGCTCTTCCAGGAAGGCTTTTTGGGCTTGAGACCAATTCATATTCCCCTTTGTAGTTTTCCATGTAGCCACTGTGATAATGTTGTCCTGTTTTGAGTTTGTGTTTATATCTTCCCTGTCACCATAGTAGCTTTCAATGGTCAAGGCTCTTTTTTGTTTCTTCATTTTTTAGCCTGCTTTGTGGCTCTTAAAGTTGAGCTCTACTATTGGATCACAGCAGGCACTGTCCCAATCTTCTTGTGCTGGGGATCAGACGCCTGGTCATTGGCTTTATGTACTAGGGCCTCAGGTGTTGGCTGTTTCCTTACTGATCTGGGGTGGCCTAGTATAGTCATTTCTACATTATGTGGCTGGCAATTTACCTTCTATACTGGAGAGGCTGGAGGTCTCACACCTGTTCTGATGTTACACTAATCTGCCAATACAGGACCAAGGGGCTTACGTTGCTGATCTGTGCTGTAGCTAAGTGCCTCCCTCTGGGCTTGCCTGAACATCATCTGCACTGGGCTGCACTGCCCTTTTACCCAAATGAGACAGACTTTTCCTAAATTCCTTTTAAGTTATCTCAACCTTGAAAATTGCTGCACTCCATTCTTTTGTATATTCTGTTGCTTCTGATGCTTAATTTAACACTGTTTCTGAGGGAAACTGAGAAGAGCTTATGTGATTTCCTGGCTTCTCTTTGCCATCTTGGCTCTGCCCTCATTGATTGTTTCTTGATGTGTTATAAAGTCATTGGCTTCCATTTGGCCAATTCTAATTATTAATAAATTATTTTGTTTGGTGAGCTTTTCCAATTTTTTTTTTTACATTTGGCCAACTCTACTTTTAAGGACTCATTTTCTTCAGTGAATTTTTGTACCTGTTTTTCCATCTGACTAGTTCTATATTTCAAGGCATTCTTTTCTTTACTAGATTGTTGTGCTTCTTTTCCCGTTGTGTACATTCTGTTTTGTAAGGTGTTATTTTCTTCAGGTTTTTTTTATGCTTCTTTTACCAAACTTTATCTTCTTTTGTTCATAATTTTCTTGCATCACTGTATTTTTTTTACAAAGTTTTCCTATACTTCTCTTACTTGATATTTAAAATCCTTTTTGAGCTCTTTCATGGTTTGAGAGTAATTCATATTTTTTTTCTTTGAGGCATTTGATGTAGCAGTTCTCACTTTGTTGTCTTCTTCTGAGTTTGTGTTCTAATTTTCACTATCGCCATAGTAACTTTCTATAATCAGGATCTTTTTTTCTACTGTTTGTTCATTTTTTCAAACTATTTCTTAATAGTCAACTCTATGCTAAAGAGTGGCTCTTTTTTCTGGAGTGGAGGGGGCACTGTCTCAAGCTTCAGCTTATGCAGCTACTTTCAGAGATAATTCCTGGGACCTGTAAGTTTTCACCTCTTGCAAAGTGGTGTGATCTAGGGAGATGTGTGTCTACTATTCTGGCCTGTGCTCTTGCTTGTGAGTGACTAGAAGCACATTTTTCCTCTCTTAAACAGTGACCAGGACCATAGTCCAGCTTCCTAGTGGCTGCAAGCTGTGGTTTGCTAGCATACTTCCTTGCCTTGGGATTGAGACCCACAACGGTGACCCAGATCCAAGTACACATCAAGCAACAGACGACCCTTTAATCTCCTTTGAATCAGTTATCTGATCCCCTTGTTATTTGTGGACTTAGAGGTCCAGAAACCACCAATTCCCCCTCTCAGTGCCCCCAAGCCTTATGGCTGGTTTGCTAGGTTGTGGCCTGCAGTCCACTCTCTCCCAGGTGCAATAGACTTTTCCGGCTGACCTAAGTTGTGTTGGGCTCAAAATTGTTTCAACCTGTCCTTTTTTGGGTTCTGCCACTCCAGAATTTGTTTTGAGGCATTATTTAAATTTGTTCAAAGGGGTATATGGGAGAACTCAGGTAAAGTCCTGCTTTTTCTCTGCCTTCTGGGCTCACCTTCAACTCTTTCAAGGGCTGAAGACAAAGCTTATCAATAGCCTCAGGCATGGGTTCTCTACATCACCTCTTCTTTGTACCCCACAATGATATTGGATATTTCAGCTTACGGTACTCATAGGCAATGTTCCTTACCTGAATTCCTATTTTATTAAAGCTCTGCATGCTAGGAGAATTATATAATGAATGATAAAACTAATCTGTGACTTGATAGCCTACATGTAAATCTTTTTAACCTCCTTTGCTAGGACACTGCATAGTACTAGTTAAGATAGCCATGAAATAAAACAAACAATCCAACAAACAAACAAACAAAAAAACAGCAGTGCCTTCTCCATGTGTAAACTGATTAATTGTAGTATAGATATGTAGGAATATATGCAATAGGTATTTGTTGCATACTTAGACTACCTATCCATGTGGAAGACACTGGAAACTTGCTCCTAGGAGACTGGGGGCTAAGAACATTCTTGGACATTCTGTGTTGGTGTATTGTTGCTGGCCAAATAGTTGGGAACAGTTTTTTTTTTTAATCCATTGACTGTGAGTGAGTAATGAGAAATGTTTTCACCTTTAAAATGGCCTTACTGTACTTCTGGTAGCTTTCCAGCATTTATGACTGAGATTGAAATTAACTCCTTGGTTCATTGGTAGTGAGATCATACTGTAAGGCATAAGGGCCCTTCCTTTCCATACTCATTTTTGGCCTTTTATTTTATTCTTTTGCATTTTAGGTGTAGGGACTGAAGTAGACTCTCTGACTTTGACAGCTTGAGCCTTGCTTTAGAACTTTACTTGGTGGGACTAATACTATGTAGTCACTGAGCTAAACCTAATTCTCTACCCCATTCTCCTATTATGAAGCATTATATCCCATCAAGGTATTGGGAAAAATGTTCCTTTGTTTGTTGTTGCTATATCTTTAAAGTAAATATCCCTTTGTAAAGTAAATATCCCTGAAGTTCATTGGTTAAGTAGGATCGAGTGCTAATTACCAAGACCCAAAAACAAGATATGAGGGGTTTTGAAGATGGAGGAGGTTTGAGGGGAGCTTTATACAATTGAAGAGAAAAAAGCTTCCCCAATCTCTCTAGGTACCAGAGAATCTTTGGGATGGTGAAGAAATAGAAATGTAAGATATTTAGCCCAATGAGAGTAGGGCTAGCGTCACAATTATCATTTTTCGAAGAAAAGAAATTAAAAAAAAAAGAATTAAGTTGCTCTGTAGTCTATTACCAGTTATCATCATCATATTCACCCTAAGCAAAAGTTTCATTGTTTCTTTGAATGTTCTTTTTCTATAATATTTCTGAGAAACTACATATTAAAAATAGAAAGGATTAAGGAACTGAGTTTACAATCAAGAAAAAGAAACAGAAAAATGGCCAACTTTAAACACACAAAAATTTTTTTTGAAAAATCAGAGGGGAAATAGATAACATTAATAATAAAAAAATAAGGAACTTAAAACCCAAACAGATTGTTTTAATATTATTTGTTATTAATTAATTGTTACTAATTTATTGATTTATTTAAAAATAATGACATTGGTTACTTCATTTAAACAAGCTGTAATTATTAAATTATAGTTATTAATGTAATTATTGTATTTGTTGTAATTATTGTAATTATAAAAATAAAATTATTAAAAATATTTAAGCCAAGGTATGCTAATGACAAATATGAGGGAAATAAGTAGAATATCCAGAAATTGTCCTTTATACTTATTTGTGGGAAAAAAAAACTTAAAAACTTGAGAGAAATGGTTATCTGTATATGTGCAAAATTTTCCAATTAGCAAAGCTCCTAAAAATGCAAAAGGATGAATTAAGCAAGCCAAATATGTGTCAACAAAGTAAAATACAATGGTTACCTTAGATTTGCAAAGAGATCCTCAAAAAGAGCATTTAATTTTCCATTAAAAATACTAATGATAAAGAAAGAAGACATTAGGCCAAGATTTTTTATGATGCATATTTTTCCATTTTCCCTAAACCACAACATGATCAAGGAGATAATGATAGCTATAGAATACTTAAACAAGTGAACATAAAAGTTTTAGGTAAAACCTTAGCAAAAAGAGGAGATTTATTATGATGTTATATTTTTATATCTGGATTGCCATGATGGGTCAATATGAAGAAGCTATTGAAAATATTTTACTATATTTTGTTTTCCCTCAATTACATGTTAAAACTATTATTAATATTTTGTTTTAAAATTTTGAGTTCCAAATTCTAGTTCTCCCTCCTTCCCTGCCTTCCCTCAGCCTGAGACAGTGAGCATTCAGATATAGGTTATACATGTCTAATCATGTAAAACATTTGCTCATTATTCTATCTTCCCCTCCACTGAAATAGGTCTTTAGCACCACTTAGTGTGAAATAATTTACCCCATTTTACTCCTTTTCCCATTCTGCACCCACTGCATTCCTCTTTCTTATTCCTTAACTTTTTTTAATCTCATTCCCTGAAATTCACCTTATACCCTTTCCCTCTCTCTTTGTATATTCCTTCTAGCTATATTATTGGTAATACAATTTATAAGAACTATAAATATCTTCTTGTTTAGGGATGTAAGTTTTTTACCTCTGTTGAATCTCTTGTGTTTTCTTTTCACTTTTTAACTGTTGATTCTTGATATTGGAAGTCAAATTTTTGGTTTAGTTCTGGTCTCCTTATGAAAGCTCGAAATCCCTCTGTTTTAGTTGAACGACCATTTTTCTCCCTTGATGTATTATGCTTAATTTTGCCAGGTAAATTTTGCCAGGTCTTGGTTGTAGTCCTAGAGTGTATGCTTTCCAGACTATCACATTCTATGACCTCTGATCCTTTAATATTGCAGCTGCCAAGTCCTGTGCAATCCTGATTGTAACTCCTTGATATTTGAATTGTTTCTTTCGGGTCACTTCCTGGACCTGATAGTTCTGAAAATTATGTATAAAGTTCCTTGGAGTTTTTGCTTTGGGATATTTTTCCTGAGGTGATCAGTGGATTTTTTCAATGCCCACTTTGCCCTCTGGTTCCAGGACATTGTGGTCATTTTCTTTGATAATTTCCTGAAAGATATTGTCCTGGTCCTCCTTTTGATTATGGATTCCAAGTAGTCCAATGACTGTTATTTTCTTTCCTAGATCTATTTTCCAGGTCAGTTATTTTTCTTCTGATATCCATTTTTTCATTCTTTTGCTTTGTTTGATTGATTCTTGATGTCCCATAGAGTCATTAGCTTTCATTTGCCCAATTCTAACTTTTAAGGTGTTGTTTTCCTCAATTAGCTTTTGTCCCTTTGGACAATTGTACTCTTTAAGTAGTTATTTTCTTTGACAGATTTTTGCATCTCCTTTTCCATTTGGCCAATTCTACTTTTTAAGAAGTTTTCCAAGCTGTTGACTCTTTTTTCATAATTCTGTTGCATCACTTTCATTTACTTTTTCATTTTTTTCTTCTACCTCTCTTATATGATTTTTAAGCTCCATTTTTGAGCTCTTCCATGAGTTCTTTCTGGGCTGGAGACCACTTTCCCTTTTTCTTTGGGGTTTGTCCCATAGATATTTTGATATTGTTGTCTTTTTCTGAGTTTGTGTCTTGGTCTCCCCTGTCACCATAATAACTTTCTATGGAGTGAAGTGTCTTTTTCCTTTATTTTAAATTTAATCTCTGCTCCCAGGTTGGAAGTGGCTCTGTCTCAGGTTTCTTATGCCAGTGGCTGCAGGCTCTGGCTATTTACTTAATGCTACACTGACCTTGCCCTGAGGCCAATAGGTAACCCTTGTGTGTGGAACTTTGTTGAAGGTCTGGGTTAGGAGTGACTGCCAATACAAGAGGCTGCAGTGGTCTGGCAGCTTACCTAGTTCTGAGCTGGGGTCCTAGTGGTGGTATCTGGCATGTGCTTAGGCCTGGTGTCTTTTTTCTGAGTTTCCCCAGGGCTATACTGAAGTGCATGGAGGTCTGGCCACTGGATGGTACCTACTTGCCCTGGTTATGCTGAAGCATGTGGAGTTCTAGCTTACTTTTTCTGCATGCTAGAAGATACCTTTTGGCTTGGGGTTTCACTGACGCATGTGGCAGTTCTTGGAACTGGAATCTGCTGATTTCCCTGGCTTTGCTAAGGCATGTAGGGGCTCCTAGTATTGGCATATGCCTGTTCCTCCACACTGGGGCTCAGGATCTCCTCCTGGTTTGCATATGTGGGGCTTGCTTCTGGCTTGTTGTAATGCTTCCTGTCTTGTACTGTGCTCCCCTATTACCTGAGTGAAGGACCGTTCTTGCCAATCCTCCAAGTCTCCCGAAAGTATCCTAAAGATAGACAGTTCAGTAGTGCACCAGCACACCCAAATTCCCTCAGGGTCCTGGGGCTAACCCTTATAAGAGAGATTTTTTTTTGTTATTTACTCATTTTCATCATCTCTGACTCTTTGTGACCCCATTTGTGATTTTCTTGGTAAAGCTGTTAGAGTGGTTTACCATTTACTTCTCCAACTCATTTTACAGATGAAGAACTAAGGCAAACAAGGTTAAGTGATTAGTCCAAATAGAAATACACCCCCCCCCAATCATCACTCTAGCTCTTGAGCCCCACTTTCCATGTACCTAACCAGAAACCAAAAATGTAATACAAGCATACAGTGCAGCATATTTACAATATCAGACACAATAACACTTTTGATCCTAGACGTAACAATTTACTTAACCATTAGGCAAAATAAATATCACAGATATTAATGTATTAACATAAACACATAAATAATAACTATATTATAATACACATAAAGCTGAATTAAAATTTCCCAGTAATACTCAATATCTATAGTATTGAGTGAGCACTCATTTTAAGGAACCTGGCTGGGGCGGGAAAAGTGTGATAAGAAAATACACATGCTTAATATAACTCAGAACTCCTGAATGCGGAATTTCATTGGTTCATTCAGGAACATCTGTCCAAAACAAAACTGCATTTCCACTCACTGCTTAACTGTTGGTATCCTCATCACTCTTCATTGGGGAATGTCATCTCTGTCTTCTGGAACATAACATTTGCAAGCTCTTTCAATTTTAATTCACCCTTGAAAAAGCATTTAGAAAGCATTATCTCTTAAGATGAGTAGTATTTCTCCATAAACAAGAGAACCACAAAGCTTATGATACTAGCTCAACTGATCAGACCAGCCAATTACTCACTTACCTTGATAATGTGCTGTCTGCAAGATGGACTTTACAACAGCATACCTCAGATTAACTAATACAGGAAAAAAAAATTAATTAGACCCTATCTAGGATACCAAAGCAGTCAGCATTTCCTTTGCTTTTCCTTCTCAAACCAGGAGGATCAACAGAGAGCAAGAAATGCCTTTCAGAAGCTAAGTGGTGCCAAACTTCAGCTACCACAGAAGTTACTGATCAGTGAAATAAATTATCTCTCACACAAATCAAGAGTTATTTAACTCAAGCCTTCTATCAGCTGATTACTTCTGTCACAGCTGCAAAGGAGCAGCTTTTCCACCTAACTCCAGCTACCCCGGTTTCATAATGTCTCGTTTTATTTCTTTCCTTATGGGCATCTAGGTGGTGAAGTGGATAGAGTGCACGGCCTGAAGTCAGGAAATATTCCTCTTCTTGAGATCAAATCTAGTCTTCAAAATTTGCTAGTTGTGTGATCCTGGCAAAGTCACTTAATTTCTGTCTGCCTCAGTTTCCTCACCTGCTAAATGGGGATAGTAATAGCACCTACCTCCCAAGGTTGTTGTAAAGATCAAATGAGATAATATTTGTACAGCTTTTAGCACAATGCCTGGCACATAGTAGGCACTATATAAGTGTTAATTATAATTTCTATTTTTTCTTAATATCACCAAGATAGAACCATTCCCAGAATTTTTCTTACTGGACTGTCTCTATGACCCCTGATGATGATTAGTATCAGAAGGGACAAATGACTCATCTCCATATATTTGAATGTAAGCCGTTTATCTTTGTAACCTCATCCATGTATAGCTTTTTGTGTTTTTGTTCATATCTGTATTTCAATTTCAAATTTTCTCTGCAGTTCTGGTCTTTTCATCAGGAATGATAATAAGTCTTCTGTTTCATTAAAAGTCCATTCCCCACAGCTCATCCCCACCCCATGCCTCCTGAAGCATTATACTCAGTTTTTGCTGGGTAAGTTATTATTGGGTGAAAGCCCATGTCTTTTGCCCTCTGGAAGATTGTATTTAAAGTTCTCTGCTCCTTTATAGTGGTGCCTGCTAAATCATGTATGATACTGACTCTGCCTCCTTGGTACTTGAATTCTTTCTGTCTGCTTGTATTATTTTTTTTTTCTTTTTCTAGAATCTATAGATTTTGGCTGTGGTATTTTAGGCAACTTTTCATTTTGGGGTTTCTTTCAGTAGATGACCAATGGATTTTATTTGTACTTTGCCCTCTGTTTCTAAGAGATCTGAGAAATTTAAAGAATTTTTGAAATAAATGCAGTGCTCCCATAATGGCTCAGTCCAGGGAAAAGTCTTACTGCTTCAATCCTAGTCTGAGCTCTGTAAGTTCTTCACCTAGGTTTTGGGTCTGTACACTGCTACTGGACTTTGCCCCTATCACTCAGCTTGACAGCTCTACTGTTACACAATCACAGAATTATAGGCTACCCTTTGATTTGGCATTCCTGCCCTCATTATTCCTCAATAAGCTCAATCCTAGACCTGAGACACTACCCTGCTACTGATATTTGAGCCACATGACTGCTGCTGCTACAGCTGAACTTCTTCCTTTTTCTGTATACAATCCAAAGCTTCTTAACCTAGAATGTTATCCCCAAATTCAGGCCTCTTTTCAGTTTGTTCTGGATCCATGATCCAGTCCTGTGCAGTGGGCAAAAAAAACTGTTAGTTCATATCTGTCTTTTTTGCAGGGGCCCAAAGGGTCTGAGATCTATGGGGCACAGACTCTTTTTTATGTGATCTAGGCCAGACTTCATTTTTGCACTTTGTATTCCAGACAGTGGCCAGCTTTGTCTCCTTGCTTGAGCCATTTAGCTTTCTGCCCTGAGGTTGTGGTAGAAAAGTGTGAAATATTGGTATTCTACCTCCTTGGAATATCTACTTATCCTTTCAGGTACTTCCTAATGGTACCTAATTCTTTTCCATTGATCCCTTCCCTACCATGGAAAGCTGGATCATTCCATTGTAGCTCCCAATCATTGCCAACATCTCAACATCCTTCATTCCACCTCCAGTAGACTTGTCTTAGGATTAAATCCATTTTACACTAAGGTTGCTGCTAACATTTTGAAAAGACTACTTGTAGATTCCCTGATGCCTCACTCTGTCATCCTATGATTTTTATGGCCCTTTGTGGTCCAGATCAGTGAGTATTGCAAATTTAGTACTACATAGGAATAAAAAGACAGACAGGAAAAAATGTTTACAGACCTCCCCCACCCCTTACATTCTCCTTATGTGGAGCTAAACTGGACAAATGCACCACTATGACATTTTCTGGATTTCCTCCTCACCACTTGGTCTAATTCATTTTCTTGATGTTTTGGTAGAAGTTTTGTGGAGGGGCATTCAACAGTACTGCTTCCTACCACTACATTTTGGCCTAGCCTTTCCAGTTTAATACTTCAATAAATAATTGTTAAGGAACTACAGTGCGCCAGGCACTGTGGATACAGTTTAATAACAACAATGATAATAATAATAGTAATAATAATAATAATAAAGTTCCTGCCTTCAAGGAGCTTACAGTCTAATAGGGGATTTTTCTTCAATTTTTTCAGACATGTGTGACTCTTTGTGATCCCCATTAAAGCATTTTCTTGGCAAAGATTCTGATGTAGTTTCCCATTACTTTGTTTAGCTCATTTTTACAGATGAGGAAGTGAGGCAAACAGGGCTAAAGGACTTACCCTGGATCA
>JAQQSZ010011281.1:0-12290 GCA_028646595.1 Phalanger gymnotis | reverse complement strand
CCATCTTGGCTCCGCCCCCTCTGATCTGCTTTTCTAAGGAAAGCAACTTTAAGGGGTTAACAATCTCAGTTTAATCAAACATACATATATTATTCACTTAGTTCAGGGAGAAAAGATCAGCCCCCTGAACTTCAGGGCAAATACAGAGAATACAAACATCAACAGACAGACCTTGTCTGATTCAAATCACAATTCATAGTTATCAGAGAAGCACCAATAATGGTCTGGGTTATAAAAGTTGGGGAAGGGGGTTATTTCAACGGCTTGCCTAGAGTCTCATCACCCATATTCTTTCAATGAGTGTACCCCCCAAAGTCAAATGCCAACCTAAGACCTTATATACACATCTCAGGGCCCTGGGGCACTTGAGGTAAATGAGTGTGAGAAATCAGTGTGGGAAAGCTCCAACCACCAGCACCACATCATATATACTTCAATGACTCGTGATTGTCTTCATGCTGAGAAACACTCCAAGACAAAAAAATCCCACTGTACCTGCCCCATTCAAACAAAGAACAGTGAAAAGTCCCATTTTACTTTCCATTACATCCTAGTGCTTACCATAGGTCCTGGAATATAATTTCTTAATTCTTGGCTGTTGACTGATGGAACTGGTTGAAAGAAGAGGATAGAATCTTGCTATAATCTGCTTTAGAAGATGACCTGTGTTCAATCCTGGGCACCATTTTGAAGGAATAACATTGATAATTGGGGGTGCATCAAGAGGAAGTCAACACAGATGCTGAAAGGATTCAAGTTCCTGACATATGAGGATCAGCTGAAAGATTGACAAATGCTTAACCTGGAGTGAAGAAGACTTACAGTTAATGACAACAACCTTTAAATATTTGAGGAAATGTTTAAGTAGAAGGAGGATTAAATATGCTCTGCCTGATCCAGAAAACAAAAGTAGGAACAACAAATGAATGTTCCATGAAGCAAATACTAATATTGATAATAAAATTGCTTGTAATAGTCAACACACTTATTACATTAAAGTTAACAACACACTTTAGATATATTACTTGATCCTCTAAACAATTTTTTAAGTTATATACTATTATACATATTTTATAGATGAAGAAACAGTTTAAGAGAGGTTAAGTGACTGACCCTGAGTCACACGGCTAGTAATTATCTAAAGCAGGATTTAAACACAGGTATCCCTGATTCCAAGTCCAGTTCAATGTTACATTTCCTACACTATCTAGATACCTCGAATTTAGATGATGTCAGGAAAACCTCCTGACAGTGGGTGTTCTTCTGAGTGCAATCAGCTATATTACATCTACTAAGGGCTCTCCCTTACTAGAGACCCTAAAGCAAAATGAATGACCACCTGCCAGGATAAATTGTAGATAAGTGTGATTGCAGAAAAAGAAATATCTGAATCCTCATTTCACAGTGGACAGTTAATCAAAAGAGGAGAATCAAGAGACTCTTTGAACAAAGTAAGGGCAGATCTCCTAATCAGGGCAATGCTGGTGACAATATAATACACCTTCAAGTACATAGAGTAGACCAGAAATAGGTGATGGTTTCCAAATATTTCTTTCTTTGAAAGACAGGATTCCCTCTTCTTCCCTGATCCTGGGTCTGGAAAGAAACCATTTTAGTATTTCCCTCACTGATCATCTGGTGGGTGCCACTTGGAAACTAGGTACACCAATAGTAACAGCTCTGGGTCTAGAGATAGGAAGACCTGAGTTCATTCTAGCTTTAGACATTTCCTAGCTTTATGACCCTGGGCAACTCACTTAACTACTTTCTGCCTCAGTTTCCTCAATTATAAAATAGGCATCCTAATAACACTCACATGGTTTTTGTGAAGATCAACCTAGATATTGATAAAGCATATAACACAGTGTCTGGCATTTAATAGGCACTTTATAAATACTTATTCCATTCCCTATTAAGTATTGAATTTACCAGATGGACACTGAGGGCCCTTCCAGTTTGAAATTCTTTGATTCTGTAAATTTTCCTGGAGCACATAGTGAGGATCTCATTGGTCTAGTCATGTCCAACTTTTCATGACTGCATTTGGGGTTTCCTTTGCAAAGATACTGGAGTGGTTTGCCATTTTTTTCTCCAGCTCATTTTGCCTATGGGGAAAGTAAGGCAAACAGGGTTAAGTGACTTACATAAGGTCACACAGCTAAGAAGTGTCTGAGGCCAAAGTTGAAATCACAAAGATGACTCTTCTTCATTCCAAGCCCAGTGTTCTATCCATTGAACCATCTAGCTATTCCATCATTTTCTACCTTGTATTAAACTTACCTGTGCATAAACTGTATCACTCCTCCACAAGAGGATATAAATTCTTCAAGAGATGAGACTGTACCATTTTTATCTTTGAATCTCTAATGCCTAATACAATGCTTTGCCTATAGATTATGCCTCATGTATACCTTTCCTACTTTTCTAACCATATTCCACATTATTTCCCTTTAAGAACACAATGGTCCAATCATACTGGCTTTCTTGCTGAACACTTCTCATCTCCTGTCTCTTTCTCTTTTGTATTGGCTCTCCTCCATGCTTAGATTTCATTCTCTCCTCACCTCCAATTCTCAGAATCTCTATTTTGCTTCAAGCTCCCTAAATCCTCTCCCTAAATTCTCCAGTTACAAGTGCCTTCTCCCTAAAGTTATCTACTATCTATTTTGAATTTTAGGTGTTCTTAACCTGGAGTCTCCTTGGGAGTCTATGGATAGATTTCAGGAGGTTGATGAATTTGGATGGGGGAAAATACATCTTTTTTTGCATTAGCCTTTGTAATCTTTTGTATAGTATATATGGTTTATGCATTTAAAAAGATTATTCTAAGAAGAGATCCATAAGCTTCATCCAACTGCAAAATAGATCCATGACACACCAAAACTTAGGTGAAGAACTCCTGCTCTATATAGGTATATTGTTTTTTCTTCTCTAGATTGGAAGCTCCTCAGATGCAGGGACTGTTTCACTTTTGGTTTTGTATTCCCGATGCCTAGCACAGTGCCAGGCACATAGGAACCACTTAATAAATGCTTATTGAGCATTCTAATAATTCAATTTTAATTTAATAATTAGAGCTGTTATTGAGCAGTTATTGATAAAGGTTTCATGATTCCAATGCCACTTTTATACAGCTCTAACTATTTGGAAGTTTTCTGAGATGAAACCCATATCTCTGCAACATTGGCCCACTGCTCCAAGTTAAAATTGCATTCAAGAAATTCAAGTAAACATTTCCTAAGCACCTATTATACTCTATGCAAGACATTGTTCTAGGGGATGGGATATAAAGCTAAGACTAAAGCACCTCTCCGAGAGGTTAGAGATTCCAGGCTTAAAGATTCCATGTTTACTAAATTGAAGGAATCTTTAGCCCTACCATGAGGAAAATTCCTCTTGACCTGGAACAATAATAGAAGGCAGAAATTCCATTGATGACTTAGCCCCTCACTCCAGGGAACACTACTCTAGAAATACTGCAAATGAAAGAAAGAGAAATTCCAAAATAGAGACTAACATTTGACATTTTATAAGAACTTGCAAATCCCCAAACTGAAAATTGTTTTTAGATGTTATTGTGTTCATTCAACTGACCATCCACATCAAATTCCTCCCATGATACATTATCAGGATTTGGATTTGACTCCAGGCACTTGAAGATTCTGTGAAAGGAAGACAAAGTCTGATGATTTCTACCAAGTTGAAAAGACACAGCAATAGTTCAGAATATTCAGAGCTGGGCGGGGGCGGGGGGGGGGGAATGAGTCCAGCTCTCTTCCTTTTGTAGAAGGAGAAATCTACTAAGAGAGGCAATGATCTTCACAAGTTTCCCCAGGTAGAGTCAGAGTCGGCAAGCATTTATCAAATGCTCACTATGTTCCAGGCACCGTGCTAAATGCCGGGAATACAAATAAAAGCAGAAAGAAATACAGTCCTTGCCTCTTGATTCCAATGGGGGAAAACAACACATAAAAGGAAACTGAAAAAAGGCGGTGTTGGGAACAAAGATACCCTCCTGCATGAAAACTGTAGAGGAATTCTGGAGTACACTCTGGAGAGGAATAAGACATGGCTGGCCTGGGCATCCTCATTAAATAAAGGCTCTGAGGGAGAGGCTGCAGAGGAAGAGAGAGCTTCCAGTGTATGAATTTCATGCTTGGATTGAGGCTTCAGAATGAAGAATTAGGGGATGATAGAGGAGGTCTGGAGTGCAGCATGGAGAGGAAAGAGGAGGTAAGTAGCTCACTGAGAGTCAAACCTAGGTCTTCTGATTGCAAATCAAAGGTTGTTTTTCCCACTTTCCTACTTCCCCAAAATGGCTGTGTTTCTACCAACCAAGGATTGCCTAGTTAAGTGCCAACAGGATCATCCCTATAGTTGGCTACCAGGATTTTGGATGTTTTTGGAATTTTGGAATTTTTTTGTCTGTACCATCTCAGGAAGAGAGTTTGCTAAGATGTGGAGTAGTTGTGATCTGCATAGTGGAGTGCCAACACTGAGAAAACTCATGTATCTCCTTAGCTATTTCTCATCTAATTAGTCGTTTTCTCAGTCTCCCACCCCTCTACCACAATATCATAAGGCAGGCATAATGATGCAATGAGGAGAAAGAGTGTTGGATTTGAAATCTGAGAACCTAGGTTTGAATCCTGCCTCTGCCACTTACTGACCTTGGGAAGGTCACTTAGTTTGTCTGCATCTCAGTTTATTCATCAGTAAAATGTTATTCACCTTTGAGGCCCATTTACTGCCTGAAGTGTCTTTCATGGACATCAGCATAGAATGGACCTAATCTTATTATCGAGGTGACAGAAATAACTGGATGACAGTCCAGTTGGTTAGCTGGCAATTTCTTGAGTGACAGGCTGGTAACCATTTTGGTTGTACATCTGAACAATTTTTCTTCTAGCTAGGGAGTTTTCACTCCTTTAACACACAGTGCTTCCCATAGGAATTTGCTGCTGCTGTTTCAATCATTGTACTATGTATTTCCTCAGAGAGCACCTGAAATGAAAACATTATGCCCTCCTTGAACATCCCAGATATTTTTTTCTTTTTTTTAAAAAATGAGTATTTCACATCTTAACATATAAAATTGGATGAAATTGTTTAAAATCTCCCTGAAATTCAACCATTGCTATCAATTTTCTCATTCCTTCTCCTTTGGTGGTCAGGGGAAATAGTTTTGTGTTTCTTTTAAAAATTCCACAGAGGATTATCCAAGTCCCTTTCCTAGTCAATTTGAAAAAGGTTCGCTGTAATGTCTCTTCTAAAAAAAATATAGCATCTGACTTTAGAGTGCTAGAGATGTCCAGAAGTCATCCATTCCCTCTAGCCATTCTGCCACATTGCCTCTTTTAAAAGTAGAAAAACAGAATCCAGAATGAAATCTCGTAATTTAATTCTGGGAGCCACACTTCTAAAGCCACAATGACACTCCAGAATTTGTCCAGAGGATAACTAGGATGGGAAAGATACTGAAAATGAGTCGATGGAAGGCTTTGTTGAAGAAACAGGGCACATTCAGGGAGAAGGAAAGAATTAGGAAAGACATGATCAGTGCCTTCTTGCAATTGTTCACTTTTAATTAACTCTCGCTTAGAAGAAAGATTGGACTTGTTTTGCTTGGTCCCAGAGGACAAAACTGGGAACAATTTTTCAAGGATCTCATTGATTTGATTCAGATATCAGTTGGTAATCTGAGCTCCTCTTCAATCCTATGCCAAGTTGTGAACAATCTTCTGGCTTTTATTCCTCTCAAAATGGAGGATACTTTCTCAGTGCTTCTCTTTGCTTCCCTCATACGCTCAGGTCTTAATTTATTTAGAAATTATTGAATGTCTGTAATTTTCTAGACTTCACACAATGTCTTTCTTCCATAATGTTGACAGGTTAGATTTTTTCCTCTTTTTCTCTTCCATCTGTAAAATATTGAATTCTATTAACCTCCGTTACGCTATTGATCAAAGAAGGCTGGACTGGTTCCTGTAAACAGCTAATACCATTATTATTGCTGTGCTATGCAGCAATTCTTTACTTAATATGAAGGCTTCAGTGCAGGGAAGTGCCCCTTGGAGTGGAAATGTGTTAATAGAGGGACTGCAGTGGAGACTTATTATGTGACAGTGGTAATATGTGTATGCCAGTGCTCATGAAGGGTTAGAATAGGCAGCCACCCAGAAAGAGTGATTTCAGGATCACCATGAAGACTCCCTTGACTAAAATATCTCTCCTGCTGGCCTGCCAAAGCATCTAAGTGCCAACCATAGGAATTTTATTCTTTTGGTCTTAGAAGGCTTTTCAATCTTCTGGAATTCCCTATGAAAACACAAGCACCCTAAGGGGAGGTAACAATTTAAGCCTTTTTCAGGTAACACAGAAAATAGCTGATGAGGTTTTGATAGCAAGATAAAGTCCTGGGCAGAGACAGAGTTTAGATACAGAAGGAAGGGGAAGTTCTCTTACAGGGAAGTGGAAGGCACCACCAGCCAAGGCAGTTTTTGTCCAGTTTGTGTCATTCTGAGAAAATAACACAGTGTAGCAAACTTGGAGCCAAAAAAACTTCCATTTGGATCATGGATACTACCATCTATTTGCTGTATAATGTTGGGTAAATCACTTAGCTTCTCAGGGCCTCAGTTTCTCTATCTGTAAAATGGGCATGATAATCCTTGTTTTACCAATCTCAACGGGCTGTTCAATCATTTAAGAATTCAGTCAATAAGTATCTATTAGTGTAGCATAGCCCACATGTTACAAGGGTTGTTTTATCATATGTAGCACGATGGTATCAAACTTGAAAGAAGGCAGAATAGACATCTCTACCTACTTCTCTCCTTACCCTTGTCCAAGGGATACTTTAATTTCTTCCAACAGTGAAAGCAGAAGGTTGAAGCCAGATTATTGGCCACTATGTTCTCCTCAGAGAGGAAGGGGTGGTATTGGGCTAGAAATATTATTAAATATTATTTCTCTAGGGGATGTGATTTTCAAATTCAATCTAACTTGTGGTTATTGTTCATTATTGAGGGGAAGCAATACCTTAAGCTTTCTATTCAAGGCTTAACTCTCTTCCCAACATATGTCATTTTTACAGTGAATAGACATATCGAGTAGCAAAGAAATCCATTTATCCAAATAGCAAAATGGAAATCAGAGAAAGTAGATGTAAGAGAATATATACCAGATAATATAGAGTAAAGGAGTTCTCCTATTGGGAGAGATGTAACAACTCAACCAAGAGAGAAGGTCCTGGTTCTCACCTAAGGAGAAATTCCACAAAGTCTCTAGTGCAGCAAGGTGGGGACAGGGACATTATGGAGCCTGCTAGCTCCTCTCATGTCTTCCTAGAGTCTTTCCACTCAGGATTTTGAAGTGAGATTGGCTTCATTCATCTTCTCTTTTGAAGCTGGAAGCCAGATGTACTTGAGTGACTACAGAGCCCAAAGAGATGCCTGAACTCAATGAAGGCCTGAAGAAAACTGGAGAGACTGAATCTCTCTTTCTCGTTCTTGCCAGCTCTACCCCATGCCTCATGCAGGCTCAGAACATTGCTCTATCTTACTGAAAAGATAGTCCCATGCCGAAAAGCTTTGGGACTGGGGTTACTTTAGGAATTTTCTATGTATCGGTCGATATGCTTGGCACGGGGGATATAAAGACAAGAAATAGCCTCTACTCTTTGACCTTCTATTGGAGGAAGCGGCATACGCATATATAGCTATATGCATGATACCCACACTATAAATGCTAGGTCTGTTTTTTGTTGTAGAAGTCACTAGTCTCTAGGGGTAAGGCAAGATTTCGTGGAGAAAGTGGTGCTTGAACTAATTTCCTTTAATAGAAGGAAACTAGGAATTTTAAAAGGTAGAGGTGATAAGGGAGTACATTCCAGGCATAACAGACAGCTAGTACAAATGCACAGAGGTGGGAGATGTGTCATATACAAGAAAAACAGAAGACTAGTTTGGCTACCTTGCATAGGAATTTATAATAAGGTTTAAAAGTAGGTTGAAAAGGGATGTCCATCAATTGGGGAATGGTTAAACAAGATGTGGTATATGATTATAATAGAATATTATTGTGCTATAAAAAATAACAGAATGATTTCAGAAAAATCTGAAAAGACTTACATGAACTGATGCATAGTGAAGTGAACAGAAACAGGAGCACATTGTACACAGTAACAGCAACATTGTGTGATGAAGAATTGTGAATGCCTTAGCTCTTCTCAGCAATACAATGATCCAAGACAATCCCAAAGGACCAATGATAAAACATACTGTCTGCCTCCAGAGAAAGACCTGATATTGATTGAACACAGGCTGAAACTTGTTATTTTTCAATTTCTTTTTTCTTTCATTTTTTTTCTCTTATTTGAGTCTTCTTGTACGAAATGACCAATATGGAAATGTTTTGTATAACCCATATCTGTATAACCTGTATCTGATTACTTATCATCTCGGGGGAGGAGGGGAGAAAATAGGAGGGAGGGATAGAATTTGGAACTCAAAACTTTAAATAAAAATGTTCTTTTTAGAAAAGTAGGCCAGAAGGATTCTGAAGGGTTTTCAATGCTAAACAACGGAGTTTGTACATGATCCTACAGGTAATAATGAACCACTGAAGTTTATTGAGTAGGGGAATGACATGGTCAAACACGTGCTTTAGAAAAAACTTTGGATTAGAAAAGACTTTGGATTGCATGAAGGATAGATTGGAGAGGGCAGAGATGAGTCAAGGAGAATAATCAGGAAGCTGTTGTGATAGTGAGAGGTGATAAGGGCTTGAACAGAGGATTGTGTGAAAAGAGAGAAAGATATAGGTATGAGGGATCTTGTGCATGCGAAATACACAAGACTTGACAACTGATTTGCTCTGTGGAGTGACAACATGAGGATGGTTCCAATCTCATAAGCTTAGAAGGATGGTGTCCATGACCGAAAGAGGGAAGCATGGAAGAGGAGTGAGCTTGAGGAAGGGAAAGATTTTCTCTTGTTAGGAAAGTGCTTTATAAAACTGAAAGCAATATGTAAATGTGATCTATTATTTTCCCTAGGTCCTGCTGAACTGACATGTTTGTGTATGACACAAAGAGAAAGAAAATGTTCAGAGTGATTTGCAGGCAGTTTTTACATTTAGCATAATAGGCTATGGAACTGGAAAGGAACTTGGAAATAATCAAATACACTGCTCCTCTACCCGCCCCCCACTCTATTTATCTATGTAAGGCCCAGAGAGGGGAGATTAATTGCTCTGAATTATAGAGCTCACATGACAGAACCACAATTCAAATCAAAGTTTTACGTTGCACTGTCTCAGCAACATCAAAAGTGGGATCGTATTTCGTTTTTGTGTCTCTTGCACCTAGCATTCTGCTTTAAACATAATAGGCACTTCAAGTTGATTTTTGATATGTATAGTGAAAGAAAACAAGATACAGCATGTTGCACACTGGGCATGTCAGGAAAAACCTGGGTTCTAATATCAGGTCTGACACATTTGGTAAGATACATTATTTCTCTGAGACTCAATTTCCCCATCTGTAAAGTGCCAATAATAAAAATTACAATATCAGCCTCCCAGGGTTGCTGTGAGGAAAGTGCTTTGTAAAGACTCAATTATCCTATAAATGTGAATTCTTGTTGCCTGATTGAGATCTGTGATTTCATCTGTATGTGGAATTCCCACTATGGAAACCCATTACTGCAGTGCCAATCGGCAACTCCTTTGTAACTTATGGTCTTAATTGTGTGAGGTGCTGAGAGGTTAAGCGATGACCTGTGTGTGTTTCCATAGCCAGTACATGTCAGAGGCATGATTTCAACCCAGTGTTTGGACTCTGAGGATGACTCTGTAGTCATTTGCAGCATGTAGCCACTTTCTTATCATTATTCCTATTCTTTCTGCTATTGTTCTTATCTGAGCCTCAGTTTCTTCCTCTGTAAAATAAGGCTGTTGGATTTGATCATCCCTAAGTTTTCATCCCCACTGTGTAATAAAAAAGGGGAGAAGAACTATAACTTTCTTGTATAGACCATCTCTTCATCATTTGTCATGTCAGGCATCTAACATATCTAAATAGCATTTTGACTTAGAGAACACATTTCTTCTGCTGCTTCAGGGTTTACTGGATGGTTTGGCAGCAACTGATGATGCAGTGATTTTGTTTTCTTCTTATTTTCTTCTCTTTTATTTTTTTAATTTTAAAAAGTTGTTAAAAGAGCAATTTTATAAAACACATATGCTTGTGTTTAATTGACTATTGAGTACCCACTGGTCAGTGCTTGGAGGCAGAGTTGTGGAATGGGATCTCGGAGCAACCCGAACTTCCTCTACAACTCATTGGCTACACTGGGGAGATGAGGCCCAGAAAATAATGAATGTCTTTGTTTTAGGAGCTGAGCCATTCATTAAGGCACAGTAGGCAAGGAGACTAATGGAATTTTTACACATTTTATGGGGACAGGAGAGGCTACTTGTTTCCTTGACTGTAGGGCCTGGCCAATATAGCCTTGTTCTTTATTAATACCAAGACAGCAGAATTTGCACCCAAATCTGTTTACAATGCAACCTGGGTTACCCATGTTATTTGAGGAATAAATGATGACAGGGTGGTAATTTTCAGCTTTGCAGGAGATTAAGCAGAGGCAGAAAATGTTTCTTTTTCACTCATGTTTTTAAAAATATTTCTTGAAAACAAAGCTTCATTTTCTTCCTTTAGAAAGTGAACCCATATCTCAAAGGAAGGGGACACTTATGCAATGCAAAGGAAGATTTGGCAATAATAATACCAGCAACCTAAAAAGTCTCCTGCAAAATTTTGTTGACGATTGTTGGAGCAGGATGACACTCACCTTTAAAAGGTTCCCTGAGGTATCATGGACTACTTTTTTATCAGAAATGACTCACTCACATGACATGACTTTAAGATCTCTGTTAAGAGAGGATGGACAAACATGAAAAAAAAGATCAGGGTAGAGTATGTTTGGGAAAGTATATGTCTATGTATATATATATGTATATATATACATATATATGTATATATGTATGCATATGTGTATGTATATGTCTATAGCTATGTCTAAACTATATTGTAGCCTTTGGGGGGAGGGAAAAAAAGAACAAAGTAAAAAAGTACACAGCAGAGAACAAAAGAAAATTCACAAGGAAGCAAAGAAAAGATGGTCAATTCTCAACACAACGTGTATCCTTGAAATGAAAATTTATTGTTACGTGTTTTGAATCCTCTCTTATGTTCTGCCATGCACACGACCTGCTTTTTTTCCTTTCTTACTTTGTATTTAAGTTTCAATAGTTAAGTTTACAATATGTTTTTGTTTCTTTTCTCTATTCTGTATTTGTATTCTGGCCCTTGAGTCAAAAATAAAATTTTAAAAAGGGGCAGGGGCAAGGAGAAGGGCAGCTAGGTGGCACAGTGAGTAGAGCACCAGCCCTGGGGTTGGGAGAACTTGAGTTCAAATGTAGCCTCAGACACTTGACACACTTACTACCTGTGTGACCTTGGGCAAGTCACTTAACCCCATTTGCCTTCCCTTCTCCCCTCAAAAGGAGAGAGGGAGAGGGAGAAGGAGAGAGGGAGACACAGAAGGAGAGGGAGAGAGAGAGAAACAGAGGGAGGGAGGGAGGGAGGGAAAGAGAGAGTGAGAGAGAGGGAGAGAGTGGGAGGGGGAAGTGGGAGAGGGAGAGACAGAAGATGGGACTTATATGAAACCAAATAAGTAATTTGTCCTTTAGAATTTCAATGATAGGGCGGAGCCAAGATGGCGGCTGGAAAGCAGGGACTAGTGTGAGCTCCCGGCCAAGTCCCTCCAAAAACCTGTAAAAAATGGCTCTGAACCAGTTCTAGAACTGCAGAACCCATGAAACAGCAGAGGAAAGCAGGACACTAGCCCAGGACAGCCTGGATGGTCTCTGGGTAAGATCTATCCCGCATGGAGCTGGGAGCGGAGCAGAGCCTAGCGTGGGCGACACGGATCAACCAGACCAGGAGCTGGGTGGAGTGTGCCCAACACCCTGAATCAGTGAGCTGTGACAGTTACCAGACTTCTCAACCCAAAAACACCAAAGACAACAGAGAAGGTTAATGGGAAAAGCTGCTGGGGACAGGGAGTTTGCAGTTTGGCCACCATCCTGGGGGCAGCAGAGGTGAGGCAGCTACAGAACTACAGCTGCAGTTGCTTCTGGCCCCAGGCCCACCTGGTGGGAGGAATTAAGTGGCAGATGAGAGCAGGAGTGAAGACTCTGCTGTCCAGTCCTGGTTGGGGGTT
>JAQQSZ010011280.1:0-12290 GCA_028646595.1 Phalanger gymnotis | reverse complement strand
TTCTAAAGCTGCCTCACCTCCGCTGCCCCAGGGGCGGTGGCTGAACCGCAAACTCAGTCCCCACAGCTTTTCCCACTAACCTTCTCTGTTGTCTTTGCTGTTTGTGGGTTGTGAGGTCTGGTAAATGTCACAGCTCAGTAATTCAGGACGCTAGGGCATTCTCTGCTCAGGTCCTGGTCTAGTCGGTCCGCAGTCTGGTCGGTCTGCGCCGCGCACACTGGGCTCTGCTCGGCTCAGCTCCATTCCCCTCAGCTGGGAGCTCCGTGCAGGACAGACCTTACCCAGAGACATCCAGGCTATCCTGGGCTGGAGCCCTGCTTGCCTCTGCCACTTTGTGGGTTCTGCAGTTCTAGAATTGGTTCAGAGCCATTTTTATAGGTTTTTGGAGGGACTTGGTGGGGAGCTCATGCCAGTTCCTGCCTTCCAGCTGCCATCTTGGCTCCGCCCCCTATAGTATCTTATTTTGGTGTCAAGGAAGATCAAAACATACAATGACAAAAAGACAACAAAGTCAAAACTCCTACATCCAAAGCCTCCAAAAAATATGAATTGGTCTCAGGCCATAGAAGAGCTCAAAAAGGAGTTTGAAAATGAAGTAAGAGAAGTAGAGGAAAACTTGGGAAGAGAAATGAGAGTGATGCAAAAAAAATCATGAAAAATGGGACAGCAGTTTGCTAAAGGAGACCCCCAAAAATGCTGAAGGAAAGGAAACCTGAAAAAATAGACTAATCCTTATGGCAAAAGAGGTCCAAAAAGCCAATAAGGAGAAAAATGTTTTGTAAAGCAGAATTGGCAGTATGGAAAAGGTGGTTCAGAAGCTCACTGAAGGAAATAATTTCTTCAAAATTAGAATGGAGCAAATGGAAGCTAATGATTGTAGGAGAAATCAAGAAAATATAAAACAAAACCAAAAGAATGAAAAAAAAATAGAAGACAATGTGAAATATCTCATTATAAAAACAACTGACCTGGAAAGTAGGTCCAGGAGAGATGTTGGACTACCTGAAAGCCATGATCGAAAGAAGAGCCTAAATATCATATTTCAAGAAATTATCAGGGAAAATTCCCTGGTATTTTGGAACCAGAGAGTAAAATAGAAATGGAAAGAATCCACTGATCACCTCTTGAAAAAGATACCAAAAGGAAAACTCCTAGGAATGTTGTAGCCAAATTCCAGAGTTCAAGGAAACAATATTGCAAGGAGCAAGAGAGAAACAATTCAAGTATTGTGGAAACACAATCAGGATAACATGGAATTTAGTAGCATCCATATTAAGGGATCAAAGGGTTTAGAATATGATATTCTGGAGGTTCAAGGAGCAAAGATTAAAATCAAGAATCACCTACCACCTTGAGCATAATTCTTCAGGGGGAAAATAGACATTCAATGAAATAGAGGACTTTCAATAATTCTTGATGAAAAGACCAGAGTTGAATATAAAATCTGACTTTCAAATTAAAGAATCAAGAGAAACATGGAAAGGTAAACAGGAAAGGGAAGCTACAGTGGACTTATTAAAGTTGAACTGTTTACAATCCTACATGGTAAGATGATATTTATAACTCATGCAACCTTTCTTGGTATTAGGGTAGTGGGAGTAGTGAGTTGAATATGAAGGGATGATATCTAAAAATTAAAATTAAGGAGTAAGAGAGGAATGTACTGGGAGAAAATGAAAAGGAGAGGTAGAATGGGGTAAATTATCTTACTTAAAAGAAAAAGCTTTTACATTGGAGGTGAAGAGTAGGGTAGGTGAGAGGAAATGGATTTGGCTTAAGGAGGGAATAATATACATGCTCCATTGGGTATGAAAACCTATCTTACCCTATAGAAAAATAGTGGGGAAGGCGATAAGAGAGGGTAAGAGATAAGAGAGGACAAGAAGGGGAAAAGAGAGGGAACTAAATAGGAGGAAGGAGTGATCAGGAGTAAAAACTTTTGAGGAGGGACAGGGTCAAAGGAAAGAACAGATTAAATCAGGGTAGGTAGCATGGAGGGAAATATAATTAGCCTTTATTTTTTTTTTAAATTTATTTACCTATTTTTAGTTTACAACATTAAGTTCCACAAGCTTTTGAGTTTCAAATTCTCTCCCCTCCTACCCCTCCCCACTGTCCAAGACAATATTCAATCTGATATAGTCTATACATATACATTCACATTAAACATATTTTCACATTAGTCATGTTGCAAAGAAGAATTATAATCAATGAAATGAACCAAGAGAAAGAAGAAACAAAATAAAAGAGAGAACAAATAGCATACTTTGATATGCTTCAGACTCTATAATTCTTTCTCTTGATGTAGATATTATTTTCCATCATGAGCCTTTTGGAGTTGTCTAAGAATCTTGCATTGCTCAGAAGAGCCAAGTCTATCAAAATTAGTCATTGTATAATGTGGCTCTAATTGTACAATATTCTCCTGTTTCTGCTCCCCTCACTCAGCGTCAGTTCATATAAGTCTTTCCAGGTTTTTCTTAAGTCTGCTTCTTCATCATTTCTTATACCACGATAGTATTCCATTACATTCATATACCACAACTTGTTCAGCCATTCCTCAATTGATGGGCATCCTTTCAAATTCTTGGTCACCATAAAGAGAAGCTACACATATTTTTGTTTTAACATGTGCATTGTTTTCCCATTTTTATGATCTCTTTGGGACATAGCCCTAGAAGTGGTACTACTGGGTCAAAGGGTATGCATACCTCACTAGCACTTTGGGCACAATTACAAATTGCTCTCCAAAATGGTTGGATCAGTGCAGAACTCCACCAACAATGTAACAGTGTTCCAATTTTCCACATCTTCTCAGTAATTATAACTTTCCTATTTTGTCATGTTCACCAATCTGGCATGTGTGATGTGGTACCTCAGAGTTGTTTTGATTTGCATTTCTCTAATCAATAGTGATTTAGAGCATTTTTATGTGACTACAGATATCTTTAATTTCATCCTCTGACAACTGCATGTTCATATCATTTGACCACTTATCAACTGGGCAATGACTTATATTCCTATAAATTTGACTCAACTCTCTATATATTTTACAAATGAAGTCTTTATCAGAGACACTGGTTATAAAAAGTATTTCCCAGTTTTCTACTACCCTCCTAATCTTTGTTGCATTGGCTTTGTTTGTACAAAAACTTCTCAATTTAATGTACTCATCCATTTTTCATTTCATTATTTTCTCTAACTCTTGTTTGGTCATAAATTCCTCTGTTCTCCATAAATCTAACAGGTAAACTATTCCTTGCTCTCTTAATTTGCTTATACCATCTGCCTTGATATCTAAATAGTGTTCCTATTTTGAGTTTATTTTGGTATAACAGTGTAAGATGTTGCTCTATGCCTAGTTTCTGCCATGCTTTTTCCCATTTTCCAAGTAGTTTTTGTCAAATAGTGAGTTCTTATCCCAGAAGCTGGAGTCTTTGGGTTTATCAAAAGTAGATTACTATAGTTATTGACTATTGTGTCTTATATACCTAACCTATGCCATTGATCCACTACTCTATTTCTTAGCTAGTATCAAGTAGTTTTGATGATTGCTGCTTTGTAGTACAATTTAAGATCTGCTATGGCAAGGCTGCCTTTCCTAGCATTTCTTTTCATTAATTCCCTTGATACCCTTGATATTTTGGATCTTTTATTCTTCCACATGAACTTTATTATTATTTTTCTACCTTTATAAAATAATTTTTGGCAGTTTGATTGGTATGGCACTGAATATGTAAATTAATTTAGGTAGAATTGTCATTTTTATTATATTAGCTCAACTTACCCATGAGCAAATGATGTTTTTCCAATTATTTAGATCTGGCTTTTTTGTAGGAAAAGCGTTTTATAATTGTACTCATTAAAGTTCCGGGGCTGGCTTTGGCAGGTAGACTCCCAAATATTTTATAATGTCTACAGTAACTTTAAATGTTAATTCTTTTTCTGTCTCTTGCTGTTGGGCTTTGTTAGTAATATATAGAAATGCTGATGATTCACATGGGTTTATTTTATATCCTGCAGCTTCTCTAAAGTGGTTTATTATATCAAGTAGTTCTTTACTTGATTCTCTGGAATTCTCTAAGTATACCATCATATCTTCTGCAAAGAATGGTAGCTTTGTTTCTTTTTGCCTATTCTAATTCCTTCAATTTCTTTTTTCTTCTTTTACTTCTAAAGCTAAGGTTTCTAGTACCATATAGAATAAGAGTGGTGATAATGGACAGCCTTCTTTCCCGCCATGAACTTATTGGAAATACTTCTAATTTATGCCCATTACATGTAATACTTGCCAATGGTTTTAGGGATTGTTAGACACTACTTATCATTTTAAAGAAGACTCTTGTAATTAGTCTTTCCCAATATAACTGTTTTGAAAGTGTTTTGCATGAGTACACATGGATGGTCTGTATCAAATTGTTTGTCTTCTCAATGAGGGTGTGTGGGGAGGGAGGAAGGGAGAGAATGTGGAACTCAAAATTTTAAAATCAAATGCTAAAAATTGTTTTATGTGCAATGGGGGAATAAGATATACCTTCAAAAGGGTATAGAAATCTATCTTGCCCTATAGGAAAATAGAAGAAAAAGGGATAAGAGATGGGGTGGGGTGTGATAGAAGGAAGGGCAGATTGGGGAAAGGGGCAATCAGAATGCACTTTGGGGTGGGGGAGAGGAGAGGAGGGGAGAAGATTTGGAACTCAAATCTTGCAGAAGTGAATATTGAAAGCTAAAAATAAATTAATAGGCATACTACTACTTATAAAAGACTTAACTGAAAAAAAATCAAGCTCACTACAGAATGTGAGCATTTTTAAGCCAGTCTTTAAACACAGACCATATGAACAAGGACGTAGTTTCCAGTCCAATTTGTGTTAGCCAAAAAGTCAGAACATCCAAATAGTTAAAATATTTAATTGCAACTAGGTGGATACTATATATACGGAAAAAAAAACTATGCATATGACCATTAGATTATGCTGTAGTGGCAAAAGTGCCACATTTGGAGACAGATGGCCTGGGTTTCAGATCCCAGCCACATTACATATTGTGTTCTTGAAATATAATAGAAACTTAGTAAATGTTTGCCAATTCATTATATGACCCTGGGCAAGCATCTTTCCTTCTTTTGGTCTTGGTATTTTTTTTTAATTTGTTAAATGAGAAGTTTTGATTATATCATTTCTTCCTCTCTAAATCTATGATAGATTAATTTCAATGCAGAAACAAGGACCATACTTTTTTGGTGAGGCTGTGTCTCCACACACACACACACACACACACACACACACAAAACATTTTAAATTATCAATGTAAACCAAATACTGGTTATTTTGAAGAAGAAAAAATATATTTTCACTGGGAAAGGGAGAAGAGAGTGTAATATCAATTAAGTTGGGACTTTTTCTTAGTGTTTTAGAATGCTAAGCTAATTGTCTTTGATTGAGTCTTACTAGGTGCAAAGCCCTAGGCCCAAAGTCCTAATTACTAGGTGATTAGCAGATGTGGCCATAAAGTCCCCAGGGCCCTAAGGCGAATTGCTAAGATCAGAGCCAATAGTAGTAGCCTAAGTTCTGGTCCCTCAGATTACCCAAAGACAGTATAAAAAGAGAGAATAGAGCTCTTTGCTTGAGGCTCTCACTACTGGAGGAGTGCTGGCTGGGAATCTGGGCAGCTGCTTGAAGAACCTCCGGGGTTGTCAATCCAGATGTTGATGTGTTTTTGATAACTATGAATTGGGATTTGGTCTGTTTATATCATGTATGTTTGTAACTTTTTTGCATTTGTTCTGAAGTTCAGGCTGCTGGCTTTTCCTCATGACTTACTTATAACTGTCTCGAGAGGCAATGTCCAGTGCAGAACTGGGGAAAATAGGAACTTACATAGTGAGGGGAGAGGGGCAGAGAGAGAAGTGTTGGAAGATAAGGCTAGTTATGATTATATTGGAGACAAGCCCCACATGGTTAGGGGGTGCAATGAAATATGATTCATCTTCTTGCTCTCCTCCACTTAAGGCCATGACACCCTAGAGTTTTCAGCTCCCGTTTTGGTGACCATTAACCTGGAGAAGGGCAGCTAGGTGGTACAGTGGATAGAGTCTCAGGCCTGGAGTCAGGAAGGCTCATTTTCCTGAGTTGAAATTTGCCTTGGACACTTACTAGCTGTGTAAATCTGGGTAAGTAATTTAACCATGTTTACCTCAGTATACCCATCTATAAAATGAGTTGAAGGAAATAGGAAATGGAAAACCACTCCAATACCTTTGCCAAGAAAAACCCAAATGGGGTCATTCAGAGTCAGATACAACCAAACTGAACAATAACAAAATCATAAGGATACATGATTTCATCATGGTATATATTATATCTAAATATATCCTGATATTACAGAGTATGTACAGTTCCAAGCCTGATTTTATTGTGGACCCTCCCACATTGGTGAGGGTAGGCTATTTTGATTGGCTACCTGCATCTTTAAAACTGATTAGACTGAGCCCTTCATCTTTTTTTAGCTGAACTCTTTTTTTGGCTGTTTTCTCTGGGCCACCTTCTGTCTGCTATACGTAGCAATGATGTAGTGAACTGAACCAGTGAAAGTGGAGAGACTTAGCTTTCCCTGATCCCTTTCTTGTACACTGTCTCTACCCTATGGGTGTTTGTGTCTATTCTGTATTGTTTTTTTCTCATTCTCGGGTGCTAGAATTTAGTTTGAGCCATGATGACCTTGGAGCTAGGATTGCAGGTAACAGACAGGCCAGCATGGAAACTTTGAGGAGCCGGGTGCCTGAACTCAAGCCGGAGTGGGGTTTTGAATTTGGAACTGGGACTGTGATCTGTGGAACAGAGCTAAGCAGTGAATCTAATCCTCTTCCATTTCTCAGAGACTGAGTTGGTGTAGGGGCAGGGAGGAAGGTGGTATATTTTTCACTGTCTTTTGTAGTAAATATTCCTTTGTAGGAGGTTATGTTATATCATGTTATGTTATATCATGTCATGTCATGTTATGTTATGTTAAAAACATAAGTTTGCAATACTTTCTCAGTCTCTTGTAGACTCTCCATCAATTCCTGTCTGTGATCACACAACCCTGGTCAAATATAAGATAAAAATTAAATAAGAATTGATGAGAGGACATTCAGCCTTTATTGAATGACTAATTGATGGAATGGATCCTTTGACCATGTTGCATGATGCAACATATCATAAAAATACATATGGAAAAATCACAGGAGGTGAATTTTTCATCCATTTGACAGAAATCCAGTTTTTTTTTTAAAGTTTAATCTACTCTCATTATCACAGCCCCAGGAAATATGCAATAGCTTTCTCTGCCTAACCTGGAAAGTCCTATATGATTATTGAAAGGACAGCTGCTCCTTGCTTGACATTCCCTAAATCCAAATGATTACTTCTGACATCAGCGGCCCGAACCAATTATCCTTCAAGACAGTAGCACATGGGGAATGAACTCACTCCTTACTGAAAACCAACAGCCTTCCTCCACTGGGGCTGTTTGTCACTTTCTCTAGAGTGACACTAAATCAAGTGGCAGCACACAGGGATGTAAGTCACAATCTAATTTAGTTGTCACTGTGTTGTGACACTTGGTTAAAAATGCTTTTTAATTGTGACTATAAATTATACATGAACAATCCTTAGTGACAGTCTTAATACGACATCCTATTATTTCACCCAAGGGGGGGGGATGAATACTATCAACAGAATGATAGCAAAGGAATTCTTTTTAACTGAAAATTGATAATTGCCGTGGGGGTGTGTAGGGATGACAATGGTAGCAGTGGTAGTAGTACTGCTAGTGGCAATGATTTCATTCCAATTTTTAATTTGGGATATTCTTGTAAAGCAATGAAGATGCATTGATTTAAGGGAGGAAAAAAAAATCTTTGACAAAAGACAAAGAACTATAAATTTAGAACATTTATGTTTTTTTTTTTATCATGTGATATTTAGTGAGATGGTTGTTACCTCTGTACTTCTAGGATGGAGACCATAATTCTTGATATCCATTTCAAGTGATGGTCAAAATATGGAGCAGGTTTGTTGCAAAGGGCATTGAAACAATATTAGTTCTGAGGCAGAACCGTCTAGTCACTAGACTCTAGTGTCTAGAATATTGATTGACTTTTGAGCCAGAGGAGCTGGGTTCAAACTCTAACTATGTAACTGTGGCATGTCACCAAATTATTGGGCTTCTTCCTGTTTTGTGTGTCATGGTGGATAGCGAACCAGGTGCTAAGGGAACAGGCCTTACATTTCACTTCTTCTGACTCACCAGTAATATGACCCTGAGCAATTCATTTTCTCAAATGCTACAATGATACACTTTCAGACATTTAATTGTGGAGATGGTCTAGACTAAAAGTGTCATATACAAAGTGGGGTGGGGCATTCTCCAAATGGGGCCTGAACCAGATTAAAATATAATTGCGAAATAGTTAACAAAATAAATAAAAATACAATAAAATATAGATTATACTACATTTGAAAACTAGGTCAATGTGCTGCCAACAAGAATCATTATTGGTGGCTCCCAGTTCTTTTTGAGTTTGATACCACTGGCGTAGACCTGTTTAGTGAGAAGGAGTTGTCACTAAAATCTCTCTTCAGTGATCAGAGGATCAATTTAAAATAGAAAAATAAGTGAGTAGTACTTCTAGGTCTAAACCCTGTGATTCTGAATTGATCATAATGAAAATCTAGAAAATAAAAAGTTCAATACCAATTTGCTGCTTTTATCTCATGTATTCAGTTTACAATGTATTAATTTGCAACTTGTTAATGTTACTGTGTTATGTTAATGCATCATGCTACGTGTTAATGCAGTCCTGTTTAATTAACTACAGCAAAGATTGTGAGCTCTGACCTCACCTCTTGCAGACTGATTTGAGATAGATGAAGACAGACCCTCAGGGTTTGCAGACTTCATTAAATCCTAAGAACTCCCCAGGGATAAGAAGTGGTAACTAGTCCTTATCAAAGGGCCTGGGCAGGTTGAACAATAGAATTGTGGATGAGGATTTTGTCCCAGATTAATTCTTTTTTAAAGGAAACTGGGCCATCTTTTGCTTCAATTCTTACCTTTCCTTTATTTATTGAATGGGAATTGCCTTAGACAAACTGAGACCTGGGAAAGACCTTAGCTTGAAAAGGTCATGATCTCCCACTGTATCAGAGTCATCAACAGTAATCTTGACCTATGTCTTAATAATGGGAAACAATGACTGTGGAGAAGAGAGTGAGGCAGATGACTCTGCATAACTCTGCCTCACTTAAATTCAACTTACTTTGTGAAAAATGATTTTTTTTCTTAGTAATCAATATCTTGGAGAGTCAGAGCTCCCTGCCACTCACCCCAGCCATAGCCCCCATTCTCCCAAGTTCTTCAGAAGGACATTACTGAAAGTGAGATTGCATGAGATTGGAGCTGCTTGGGTGGAGACAGATTCATAAGGCCGGAAGTGGTCTGATAAGGTGGGGGGGGTGATCTGATAGAAGAGGTATTTCTCCTGTCTGGAGGCAGAATGAAGGTGGAGTGATATCAGGCTCTGTTGAATAGGTATATAGAGTAGGCACCCCAACTCCCAAATTAAGCTAGTTCTGAACTGGCCCCTTTAAAGGGGACCAGTCCTGGACTGTAATTCCCATGCAATGCATGTCACCAGCTTGTGAGAGAAAGAAAATGTGGACCCAAACTAATTTAGTTTATCTTTCTTAGATCAAACTTTTTCTGAAGGGTTGATAACTTGCAAGTCAATGCATCATCCTCCCCATGTCATTGGTTCTCTTCAAAAATGAAACATGAACAATAATCTGTCATGTGAATGTTGGAGCTGTGGGGGTAGTTGTTTTGTTTTGTTTTCCTACTAAGGAGGTAAGTCTAGGGCACATGAGGGAGTGCTACAGTACTCTAAGGTTACACAGTTATCCCTACTCCTGCCCAACTCATTTAACATTCAGGTGAGAACAGATACACTCTAAACAGGTAGAGTGATCCAGTTGGAAGAGCATTAGATTTAAAAACAAAAAGATCTAAACTCAAATTTGAACTCTACCTTTTAACTGACCATGGGAAGGTTACTTCCCTGGTATTATTCTGAAGTTCCTCATCTGCAAAACAAGGAATTTTTATTAGTTGATGTCTAAGACATCTTCCAGGTCAAAATACTATGATTCTACATTAAACAAACCTAAAATTGATCGTTGATCTAGCAAGGCAGAGTAGTACAATGAAAAGAATATTGAACTTAGGTTTGGAAAACTTTAGCTCTAATCTTAGCTCTAGCACTTACTGAATTATCTGAAACAAATGACTTCACTTTGGGGGCCTTGCTTTGCTCACATATAAAATAAGGGGATTGAAATGTGATGTTTTCATTCATCAGACTATTGTAATGAGATTTAGCTGTCAGAATGACTCTCTTTGAAGAAAAGAGGATTATCTTACAAACATTAAAGTGCTCTAGGAATTGTTATTATCATTGTTGATGTTGTAAAAGGAATGGACTAGCTTAGTGAAAGGACTAATTTAGAGATAAGTGTGTCTCTTTTGGTGAGAAACTATATCAGCAAAGGTCATTGCTACAGATTTTCATTTAGTCAGTCTATGCCAATAGTAAAAATGCTTTACTCAGTGATCACGAATTTGGGAAATCATGGCTAAGGAGTCAGTATGGGGCCCTTTGTAGTATAGATGAAGGGTATTAATTTTCATTCTCTGTTAATAAACCTTTGTGATATATTATGTGCATGAGACTGTGGGGAGGAATTATTGTTAACCTATTGAATGTCCAGTGGTGAAATTATCCCAAAGTTCTTAGAATAGGGCACAATTGGGGGGCGGAGCGAAGATGGTGGCTGGGAAGCAGTGACTGGCGTGAGCTCCCCACCAAGTCCCTCCAAAAACCTATAAAAAAATGGCTCTGAACCAATTCTAGAACTGCAGAACCCACAAAGTGGAAGAGGGAAGCAGGGCTCCAGTCCAGGACAGCCTGGATGGTCTCTGGGTAAGGTCTGTCCCACAAGGAGCTCCCAGCCCCCAGGTGAGGGGAGCAGAGCTGAGCCAAGCAAAGCCCAGGGCACGCGGCGCGAATAGACCAGACGCGGACCTACCAGACCAGGAGATGAGCGGAGAGTGCCCTGGCATCCTGAATTACTGAACTGTGGCATCCACCAGACCTCTCAACCCACAAAGAGCAAAGACATCAGAGAAGGTTAGTGGGAAAAGCTGCGTGACTGAGTTTGCGGTTTGGCCACTGCCCCTGGGGCAGTGGAAGTGGGGCAGCTTTAGAACTACGGCTGCAGATGCTTCTGGCCCCAGGCCCACCTGCTGGGAGGAATTAAGTGGTGGATCAGAGCAGGAGTGAAGAGCCTGCTGAAGAGTTAAGCCCAGTCTGGGTAGGGGGTTCTTGGGGAAGGAGGAGTGCTGCTGAGGCAGCGCATCCACCCAAGCATGGAACATAGAACTCTTTAGTCTATAAGCAACCACACCCTGTTGAAAAATTCAAAGGTTAATTAAGCTGGAGGGGAATATGGCCAGGCGTCGAAAACACACCCAGATTCAGTCTCAGACTCTGGAATCCTTCCTCGGTGCCAAAGAAGACCAAAACATACAGTCACATGAAGTTAAAAACGTCATAGAGCCTACAACAAAAACCTTCAAGAAAAACATGAACTGGTCTCAGGCCATGGAAGAACTCAAAAAGGATTTAGAAAAGCAAGTTAGAGAAGTAGAGGAAAAATTGGGAAGAGAAATGAGAAGGATGAGAGAAAACCATGAAAAACAAGTCTATGACTTGCTAAAGGAGACACAAAAATACACTGAAAAATATACTGAAGAAAACAACACCTTAAAATATAGACTAACTCGAATGGCAAAAGAGCTCCAAAAAGCCAATGAGGAGAAGAATGCCGTGAAAGGCAGAATTAGCCAAATGGAAAAGGAGGTCCAAAAGACCACTGAAGAAAATACTAGCTTAAAAATTAGATTGGAGCAAGTGGCAGCTAGTGACTTGATGAGACATCAAGATATTATCAAACAGAACCAAAGGAATGAAAAAATGGAAGACAATGTGAAATATCTCATTGGAAAAAGCACTGACCTGGAAAATAGATCCAAGAGAGAGAATTTAAAAATTATTGGACTACCTGAAAGCCATGATCAAAAAAAGAGCCTAGATATCATCTTTTGAGAAATTATCAAAGAGAATTGTCCTGATATTCTAGAGTCACAGGGCAAAATAGAAATTGAAAGTATCCACAGATCACCTCCTCAAA
>JAQQSZ010011279.1:0-12290 GCA_028646595.1 Phalanger gymnotis | reverse complement strand
GACCAGTTCATGTTTTTTTTGGAGGTTTTTGTTGTAGGCTCTATGACTTTAACTTCTTCTGACTGTATGTTTTGGTCTTCTTTGTCACCAAAGAAGGCTTCCAGAGTCTGAGACTGAATCTGGGTGTGTTTTCGCCGTCTGGCCATTGCCTGTGATTCTTAAAAGCCTTCCTTGTATTTAATCTATATAACCAATGTTGATTAAGTGCTACCATCAGAAGGCTTTCTGGAATAGGCCAGAATAAATTGGATTTTTGAGTATCTTTGTTGGGGTAGATGAAACGAGACCTTCGTAAGTTATAACCTATAATTTCTAGATCATAAGTTAAGAAAAGGAGGTTTAGTTGGCCAGAATTAAGTTTATTTAAACAGAAATATTAAATGCATCCATTACTGACCAAAATGCAATAACATTATATTTGATAAGGGGCTTTTGAAGAAAGGATTAAAATTTAATTGGAGATAGAATAATTTAATCCTAAAGAAATGGTGGATCAACCAAAAAATCAAAGATGATGGCAATGCAACATTATACTAACCATATGGGATACAAGATATACAAGGGCTTAGGGGAAAATTTGTATCTCTAAATGTTTTCATGAACAAAAGAGGGGAACCATAGTAGATCAATGAACTGGGCAAGCAATTAAGAAGCAACACCTAGGAAAGCAACAATAAAAACCAATAACAACTAAATGTCTACAAATCCTGAAAGTTGAAGAAGAGATTAACAAAATTGAAGGCAAAACAAACAAACAAAACTAAACAGGCCTAAGAACAAACTACTGAATAGACAACTAAAGTTAGGAGCTGGGTTGTGAAAAGCAACAAAAAAAAGTGAGGTAGTCTATAAAAGAGAGGAAATAAAATTATTTGTATCAAAAAGTGAAAGAGGAGAATTCAGAGCAAACAAAGGAAACTACCAAAAAGGATTTTGTTCAACAATATGCCAACAAAACTGATAACAAATGCAATGGATGAATATTTTCAAAAATACAGAATAATTAGATTAGCAGACCAATAAATGATTATTTAAATAATCCAGAATCAGAAAAAAATGAACAAGCCAGAAATGAACTCTTAAAAGAAAAAAAACCCCATGGATTTGTAAATGAACTTTATCCTTCACAAAACAATTAGCTCTAGTAATACATAAAATGGTGGAAAAAATAGGAAAAAAGATTCTTTTAAACTCTTCCTATGATGCAAATATGATATTGATATTTAAAATAGGGAGAAAAGAAGCAGAAAAAGAAAATATTGAACAATATCCCCAAGGTAAATTAATGTGAAATAGTAAATACAGTGGTAGCAAAGAGGCTATCACATTTTTAAAAGATTATCCATTATGACCGGATTTTATTTATACTAGAAATGCAGATTGGGTTCAATAAAAAGAAAATTATAAACATAACAACTCATATGAATAGCAATAATAACCATATGATCATGTCAATAGGTATTGAAAAATCTTTTGACAAAACACAACATTAATTTTTTAATTTTTTAAAATTAAATTTAAAATCCTTTTTTGATCTTTGTTAATGTGACAAATAGTTATCTATCTAAAACCAAGAGCCAATAATATATGTAATGGAGAAAGGCTGGTGGACTTTATAATAAGATTAGGAATAAAGGAAGGATATCTATTATCACCACTATTATTTAATGTAATGTTTTAAATGCTAGTGATAGCAGTAAAAGAAGAAGAAGAAAATAGGGAACTTACATGGGCAAAGAGGAGACAAAACTATTTTTTTTTAGCAAAGAACCTAAGAGTCACCTGAATAACTAAAACAATAAAAAACCTCAGAAAAGTTTCTGGGTATAAATTAATTTGTACAAATCATTATAATTTGTGTATGTTACCAATAAAACCCAGCAGGAAGAACTAGAAAGAGAAATTCCATTCAAAATAACTCAAGAATGCTATTGGAATGTCTATATACTAAGACACATGGGAATTATATGACTAATATTACAAAATACTCTGTATAAATAAAAATGAAGATAATTGGAATAATAGTAATTAGTCGTGGCAGGCCACGCCAATAAAATAAAGTAATAATACTAAATTAATTTACTTATTTAGTGTCATACCAATCAAACTGCCAAAAGTTTAATTTATAGAGCTAGGGAAAATAATAAGCAGTGATTGTCATAGATATTTAGTATTAGCTGAGAAACAGAGAGATTGATCAATTAAACAGGTTAGGTATGCAACATAAAGAAACAAAAGAAACTAGAAGCCTGGTGTTTAATAAAGCCAAAGACCACTGGGATAAGGTTTCCATGATTCCACAATCAAAAATGAACAAAAACTCATGGGAAAACTGGAAAGCAGTCTGGCAGAAATGAAGTATCTAGATCAACACCTCACACCATATATCAAGATAAAGTCTAAATAGATACATGATTTTACGCATAAAAGATCACATCATTAACAAATTAGAGGATCAAGGAAGAACATACCTGTTAGATCTATGGATAGGAGAGGAAACCATGGTTAAACAAAGGATGAAGTTGATCACAGAAAATCAAATAGATACCTGTGACTATATAAATTAAAAAAAAAATTTGCACAAAATGCAAGTGGTTAAAATTAGAAGGCAAACATTTAAATGGGAACAGATCTTTACAGGAATTTCTCAGATAAAGATCTCATTTCCAAGATATGTAAGGAGTTTATTCTAATTTATAAGAACAAGAGTCATTCCTCAATTGGCAAATGGTCGAAGGATATTAACAGGCAGTTCGAAAAATTTGAAATCCAAATTACGAACAACTACATGAAAGAATGCTCTGAGTTACTATTAATGAAATAAGTAAAAAGTTTTACTCTGAGGTTTCACCTCATACCCTCAGATTCATAAAGCTGACCAAAAAGGAAAATGACAATTGTTGGAGGGGCTGTGGGACAGCAGGCATGTTAATACATATTAATAATAATTCTCTGGAAAACAATTTGGAATTATGTTACCAAAGTCAAAAAACTGTGCATACCCTTTTAACCACCAATACTACTATTAGGCCTAGCTCTAAAGAGATCAAAGAAAGAAATGAAGGACCTATATGTACAAAAATATTTAGAGTATCTTTCTTTTTTATAACAAAGAATTGGACATGAAGGGGATGCCCATCAACTAGGGAATAGTTGAAAAGATTATGATATATAAAGGTAATGGTATATTTTTGTACCATAAGAAATGATGAAGAGGATTTTTTTTTTTGACAAACCTGGAAAGACTTGTATGAACTGATGCAGAGTGAAGTGAACAGAATCAGGAGAAAAACACAATAACAATAACCTTTCAAAAAAAAAAAGAACTTTTAGACTTAAGAATTTTGATCGTGACTACAGAGATGAAGCAAGCTACCTCCCTTCAGGGAGAGGGGTAATGGACTCAGACTTCAGAATAAGACAGGTATTTTCAGATATGGCCAATATAGGAATTTGTTTTGCTTCCCTATGCATATTTGTTACAATGGTTTTGTTTTTACTTCTCTTTTCTTTTCTTTCTTTTTTTCCAAATGGCAGTAGGTGGAAGTGAGAAGAAGGCTAGGAGATAAAGCCAGGAAAAAAAGGGAAAAGAAAAGAAAGAAAAGAGGGACATTAAAGCACATTTTATGAAATGCAAAAAAAAAAAAAAAGAACTGAAAGAAAGTCAGAAAGAATTAGAGAAAATCACGGTAGTTTTGAAAGTTGCATTTTTGATTTGTTAAATTTTATATATGACACATTAATACACTATAATATAAATACATTTAATGTATTTTCAAAGAAAAGCAGTCTTTACATAATAGATTTTCAAACTCATGTACAATTCTCCTTTTAAGGGAGCTAGGTGGCATTAAAGATATTGTGCCTGGTCTGGTGTCAGTAAGATCTGAGTTCAAATCAGGCCTCAGACATTGACTAGTTATGTGACCCTGGGTGAACCACTTGCCCCCTGTTTGCCTCAGTTTTCTCATATATATATATATACATATATATATATATATATGTGAAATAAGCACTATATAAATGTTAACTATAAATGGCAGCTAATGGATAGAACATGAGACTTGAAGTCAGGAAGTCCTGAGTCTGAATCTTGCCTTAGACATTTACTAGCTGTGTGACCCTGGACAAGTCACGTAATCTCTTTGTGTCTTCACTCGTCTTTAAAATGGGGATAACAGCACCTACCTACCTGAGTTGTTTTGATGATCAAATAAGTTAACATATGTTCTTATAGCATTACATAAATATTATATATCATCATTATTTGTCTTTTCTATTATATCTGTGCTCATTTTATTTGGTGTTTAAGGAAAAAAGAAAACTCAAAAGGTAGGAGAAAGCATCTGAGGCTTCTGGATTCTCCTCTACTCTTGTTTTGGAGAGGAATCAAGCAAGAAGCCTAAAGTTAAGGGTAAATTTTACCTCAGGGATCTGGGGAAGACATTCCTTGGTGAGGGGGCTGCTGCTGCGCCCTAGCAGTCCTTAAAGCCCTGCAGGTGGTAGGATCTCTTTAAGACCAGTGCAACTTATGGTAGGGCAGGGTTGGAGGCCTGCATACTCCAGCAGCCAGTTAAATCCGTGTGATGCCTAGGGATTTACTTGTTGTAGCAAGTGGTATTGGGGCAGGGGAACATGGGGCTAGTTCTACTCATGTGTGGGTTAAAAGGAACGGGTATTTAGGTATGTATCGGTTCTGCCAATAGTGCTGCTGTACATATGTCATATTGGCTGATCTTTGGTGATATTCACTGTGCAGAATATGTAAATTAATTGTTAGGTAGGTGTCTTGAGGACCAGGGCTATGGCTCAGCTGCTGTGGTCTGGGGTTTCTCTATGTTCTTCTCTGTATTTTTTGTTTGGTTTCTGACTGCTGACTCCTAGGAAGAGACTGGAGCTCTTGTGATATATCTGTTTTCTCTCAGTATCTATATGTAGATGGGTTCTTTTGTCATCCAGCTGCACAACTGTTAGTCACACATGTTCTATGTCCTAGGCCACTTTATGTCCTTTGAAGTGTTCTCTTCCCAGAATAGACTAGGAGAGCTAAAAACTACTCTATTCAGATAATTGGCATGACATTAAATCTGATTATAAATTTTCAAATTTTCATTCCCTGATATCTCTCTCTCTCTCTCTCTCTCTCTCTTTGTCTGTGTGTGCCTCTGTCTCTCTCTCCCTCTTTCCCCTTCCCTCAAACATACATGCTCACTGAATCCTTTCTCTAGTATTTGCTCTCTACATATATATTATATGCATATATGTATATATAGAGGAGTGAATTTATATATATGTATGTATGTATATATTTATATGTTTACATATACACATAAACATATACCAGAGAGTGTTACAGTATGTGCCTCTACAAGTAGATAGGACCATGGACAGGGCTGGTTGTCACTGGGCTAATTATGCCATTACCTCCTTAGTCCTTATCTAGTCTACCTAGGAGTGTGGTTCATTCAATCTCTCACTCCACCTACTTGACTACATCCCTTCTTTTGTTTTCCCTTTGTGTGGTTTCAGCTATCTCATTTCACTCAAGGTCTGAATTTAAACTCAAAGTTTAATTAGATTAGATTAGTAAAAGTAGAATCATTAGTCACATGTAATACAGACCACACATTCTACCCAGTTCCTGGAACTAGAGATTACTTCCCTTCTTGAGCCCTACCTCTAATCCCTCCATCAGGCACAGGTCCATCAACCTAGTCCAGGATATCAACTGACTTGCCTCATTTGTGTCTAGCTCTAACTAGGGGAGTAGAGCAACATTCCCTTCTACAATAGTATAATGATAACAACTGGCATTCCTCTAGTGTTTTAAGATATGCAGAATGCTTTGAATATATTATCTCATTTGATCTTCAAAATGACTTTATAAAGGAGTTAGTTTGGATGGTATTCCCATTTTATGGGAAACTGGGAATTAGAAAGATTAAAGCACTTGCCTATGATCACAGTAGGGTCAATAATGAAACGGAGCCAAGTTTCTCTTGCCTTCAGGTCCAACGTTCTTTTTTTCTTTTATACCAGGCTGCCTCTCTGACATTTTATTGTGATCGAAGACACTTCCCAAAAAAACACCGAATGCTATACCTCTTGTCCAGCTCCATCCCTCAAAGAACCTTCTCCATAAAACTGCCCAATTCTTTATTCAGTCTCCAAGGTCCTAGGATTTAACATCTAACTAGTCACTTAAAAAGAGCTTTATTGACCCCTTTTGTTTTTATACCAGAATTTTTTCTAGATATTTCCCTTACCAGCATCACTCTCATTGTAACAAAGGAAAAAAAAAATCAGTTAAGCAAAACCCAACTAATCCATCCACTCCATTTGACAGCATGTGCAACATTCCACACCCGTGGTCTCTCACCATTCCAACAAAAGGAGGGAGGTGGACTTCCTCATTTTTTCTCCAGGGCCAAGATTTGTCATTATAATTATACAACAGGTAGTTTTCTTTTGTTGGTCTTTTTAGTTGCATTGCTAGTCATTACCTTCACACATGCTTGATCAAAACAAATGATCTCTGCACAATGTTCCTTCCTTTCACCATACCCACCCAGTTTCCAATCTCCAAAGTGTCAACATCAACTCTAAATACTTCCTGATGCCTTTGAAAAGGCGTTGGGGAATAGCTGTTTAATAGCTCTCCCTCCCAGACAGGAAGCTCAGCTTCTCCTCCTTCACGGTATACCAATCTCTAACCTTATGCCTTCTCCAAAGTCCATCTTCTCCTGTGTCTCCCTGGAAAGGTAGAGAGGCATATCTACTCCACTGGCATGAGGAACTTCTTTTGGACTGAGGGCAAAGGTATTGGCAGCCCTTGAAAGTGCCTTTGGATTCAGCATTGTCTCCCAGTTTTTTTGCTGGTGTTTCTCGTGACCAGGGGTGGGGAGCCTGTGGCCTTGAGGCCACATGTAGACTTCTAGATCCTTAAGTGTGGCCTTTTGACTGAATCTAAATTTTTTTTTCTTTTTGGCAGGGCAATTGGGGTTAAGTGACTTGCCCAAGGTCACACAGCTAGTACATGTGTCAAGTGTCTGAGGTTGGATTTGAACTCAGGTCCTCCTGACTCCAGGGTCAGTTGCTCTACTCGCTCCACCACCTAGCTGCCCCTGAATCTAAATTTTAATACATTTTTAATTTGTGATAAAAGGATTTGTTCTGTAAAATTTGGATTCAATCAAAAAGCTGCACTTGAGGATTTAGAAGGCCACATGTGGCTTCAAGGGTGCAAGTTCCCCACTCATGCTCTAGACTGTACTTTTCATAAAAGGCTGAGAACCTGGTTCAACCTTACTCCTCTTTCTGAGATTATTCAGGACCCTCTCTTTCATTTTGGATACAACTTCTTCCCATACCCATCTTTAGGCATGGGACTGGATTATGATCTGCTCCTTTTTTCCCTCTAAGATTCACGTTGGGGACTAGCAACCTTTTCTCATTTATCACTTTGGACTTGGGCTTCTGTTGCTTGAGAGGTGGGACACGATGAGAAAGCATCTTAACCTCACCTCTTTGAGGTTGGTTTGGGGCAAGTACATTGCCCTAGATTAATAGAGAAGATGGTAGTGCTGGAACCTGTGGGCCAAGGCTCTCAGATCCTCCATATGCAAAACATGGGACCAGCGGCCTTGTCCTGGGTATTTAATATGTCTTTTTGGCAACTAGTGGTGGCCATTTCTACCATTGCTTCTCCAAATGCTCCACTTTCCCAGTTGTCTCCATGGTGATACTGAGGTCACTTTCACAAAATTATCAGTTATGCATACCCTGCTCCCTGTGTCACCCTGTGCCCCTTAGGTGCTTTCTCTAAAAAAAAAAAAAAAGCCTAGAGAATGCTTTAAAAAACCCCTAAAATAGATCAGATAAACAGCATGCCAAAACCTTATTACCAGTGTCTCATTGCTGCTTTTCCAGATATATGTTCAGTGTGTATATGTGTGTGTGCGTGTGTCTGTATCTGTGTATTTATGCATCTGTGTGTCTGTGTCTGTGTCTGGGTGTGTTAGAGGGTGGGGCACCATAACACATACTCCTAACACAGTCCATTCTGGAGCAGAGCTCAAGGAATTTATAGAACACAGCAGTTCCACACTTGTCCAAGTCCTTACCTTTTCAGAAACTGTCTTTTTCCTGTACCTTCGCACTTGATCCCTATCTCAAACACCACCTCTCCAATCTTTTGTACTCTGGGGACACCCAAGTTAAAATGTAGATAGCTATGCTAAGGAGGTGGTACAGGCATGCAGCTGCCCACAGCTGTTAGTTATATCCACAAATACTCAGGCTATTTAATGTCAAAAATGTTGCTTTGATACTGGCGATGGTGTTTGGAATAGTGGTAGGAAATCTGGCTCCTGGATGTTTGCAGTGGGATATGTGGAAGATAGTGGGTGGTTGGGTAGCCATGAGTCAGTGAGTTAGCAAAGTGGATGACTTTGTGATATGGAGCCCTAGTTGTAACATAAGAGTGGAGGAAGGTATGGAGTCTCAGTAGGTTAGCAGTGAGTTTTGAACTGCAGAATTCTGGAGCGAGTAGGTACTAGGACTAGCTTGTTCCCACAGGTGCTTCCCATCCTAAGACTGTACACCTCTTTTCCCCAGTGCCCTCACACAGTGGCAGCAATATCTGGAGAGCAAAAAAGAAAGAGCTCAACAGATTTCCTATCTGAATAGTGCAGTTCTGAGGCTGTAGTATTCTGCTTATGGTAAATCGGAGTGCAGATGGGAGAGAGGGAGAAAATCATGTCAGCAGGGGCACAAATAGGTTTGCTGGACATGCGAGTGAGCTCAGTATGTACATGATTAGGCCCAGTAATACTACATGCCTTTCTTGACTACACCCAGGTCAAATTCCAACCTCTTAAGCAACCAGCTCTAGCCCAGAAACTACTTCTTGATGTTAGGAAGAACAAATGTCAACTGTATGCCCCTATAGTCTTGGACTCATGGCTACTCTTCCTTTGCTGCCATCCTCAGTGCGACACCTGTATTTCTTTATCACAGGACACAGAATGTTCATTTAGGTGATGATGAGGTCAGTCACTCAACTAATATTTATTAAGTAACTACTATGTGCTAAACACTGTACTTTGTGGAAACAAAGAAAGGCAAAAAACAGTGCCTGCTCTCAAGGGCCTTATAGTCTAAAGTAGAGGAGACAAAATGAAAAAAAAAAACTGTGAACAAGCTATAGATGGATGGAATAAACTGGAGATCATTAACATAGGAAAGCATTATCATTGAGGGGAATCAGGAAAGGCTTCTTGAAGAAGGTGGAACTTTAGCTTGGCCTTGAAGAAGGGAAAGATGGAGAAGGACAAAGGATTAGGGGACAGACAGTGAAAATATCCAGAGGTGGAAGATGGAGTATCTTGTGGGAGGACCAGCAAGAGGACAGTGTCATCATTTAATATATTATTGTGGGACTGGGGGTTGTCAAGTATAAGAAGAATGGAAAGGCAGGAAGTAGCTTTACAGAGGGCTTTAAAAGGCAAACAAAGTATTTTATATCTGATCTGGGAGGTAACAGGGAGTCACCAGAGATTAATGAATAGGAGGGTAGCATGGTTAGACCCGCATTTTAGGAAGATTAATTTGACAGCTGAATGAAGGATGGACTGGAGTGGGGAGAGATTTGAGGCAAGAAGACCAATCGCAATAGTCTATCGCAATAGTCCAGAAAAGACATGATGGGGACCTGTGCCAGAGTAACAGTGTCAGAGGAGAGAAGGGTATCCAAACGAGTATCTCAGATTCAGCCTGGGTCTGCACATTCAAGACTCAGCAACTGAGCTCGGCTCCTATCTTTTCAGAAGGGGTGCCTAGTGGTAGGCACGAAGAGGCAGTGAAGCACAATGAGAAGAGCATTCGAGGGGTCCATCTCCATACATAAGAGCAGATGGGGCCAGACCAGCATCCAGGAAGACAAGATAATTCCACGGAAAGAAGACTAGTTTTAGCCATAGAACCCAGGACGAAGAGAGGTCTATCCATGCTTTCCAGCAGTATAAGAGTAGACTTTGACTTAAGAACAAACCTGAAATCCAGAAAGAGACTGAAAATATGAATAAACAGAAGAAAAGGCTGAACACAATGAAGGAATAGTTTGGACTGAGAGAAGCCCAAGGGGGTAAACCCAGGACAAAAGAGTAATTCAATGACAGGTTGAAGCAGCATTTTAGAGAAAATAATGTTGTGCCTATAAGGATTACATGAGAAAAAAGGAATGAGATTCTAAAAAATGGAATCAATGAGGGGAAGGAGGGGCAAGGAGAATAAATATAGAACAGTCAGTGGTAAACTTACCCAAGAATTGAACTCCCTGAAAATTGAAATGGACCAAAGAGAGTAAGACAAAACGAGGCAGCAGGAATTATTAAAACAAAGTCAAAAGCTTAAAAAAAGAAGAAAGTGTAGGTTATATAGTGTCAAAAACAACTGACTTCAAAAGCACGTAAAGGAGAAATAATTTTTTTTTAATTAAGATTTTTTATTTTAAGTTTACAATGCTCAGTTCCATGTGATTTTGAGTTCTAGATTTTCTTCCCTCCCTCTCCCCTCTCTCCCCAAGATGGCATGGAATCCGATATATCTTCCACATATAACTTTGCATTAAACTTATTTACACAATAGTCAAGTTGTAAAGAAGAATTATGACCAATGGAATGAATCATAAGAAAGAAGAAACAAAGCCAAAAAAACAAAACAAAACAGAAAAAAAAACAAAAGAAAAAAAAGGAGAGAAAACAATTTGCCTCAATCTGCATTCAGTCTCCATAGTTCTTTCTCTGGATGTCGATAGCTTTCCCTATCATGAGTCCTTTGGAGTTGTCTTTGAACCCTGTATTGCTGAGAAAAGCCAAGTCTATCAAGGTTAGTCATCACAGAATCAATATTTCTATGGCTGTCTATAATGCTCTCCTGGTTCTGCTCTGCTCACTCAGCATTATATCGTGTAGGTTTTTCCAGATTATTATGAAGTCTGTATCATCCCCATTTTATTATAGCACAATAGTATTCCGTTACCTTTGCATACCACAACTTGTTCAGCCATTCCTCAATTGATGGGCATTCCCTTGATTTCCAATTCTTTGTTACCACAAAAAGAGCTGCTATAAATATTTTTGTACATATGGGTCCCTTTCTCATTTGTGTGATCTCTTCCGGATACAGCCCTAGAAGTGGTATTGCTGGATCAAAGGGTATGAACATTTTTATAGCCCTTTGGGCATAGTTCTAAATTGCTCTCCAGAATGGCTGGGTCAGTTCGCAACTCCACCAGAAATGTAACAGTGTTCCAATTTTCCCACATCTTCTCCAGCATTTATCATTTTCCTATCTTGTCATGTTGGCCAATCTGACAGGAGAGATGTGGTACCTAAGAGTTGTTTTGATTTGCATTTCTCTAATCAGTAGTGATTTAAAGCATTTTTTCATATGCCTATAGATATTCTTAATTTCTTCCTCTGAAAACTGCCTATTCATATCCTTTGACCACTTCTCAATTGGGGAATGACTTTTATAAGGAGAAATAATTTAATGATCATCAGACTACTTGAAAATCATGACCAAAAGCATAAATATCATAGATAATATATTTTTAAAGGTCATAAATGAAAACTGCCTGGTGGCAGTGAATCAGAGGGCTGAGTGAAGTTAGAAATAATCCATTGAGCACCTGTGTTGTTAAGCAAAATTGTCTCATTAGCATGGCTTTTGTTTCTTTTGAGTGGAAGTACTTTCAGCTGTTAAGTGCTAAGCCCCAGGCCCAGGGCCCTGTCAGGTGTGAAACCTGTGTGGGTGTGGATTGGTGACTTAGGAGGGGCCAGCTCGGGAACCAATGGTCCCTGGTCATTGAGGCGGGGCTTGAGAACGCCGGAAGCTCGGCTGCGAGGAGGGGTGAGCCGGGAGACAACTTCAGCGACGGCGGTGGTGGAAGGTGTGGAAGCCAGAAGCTGCGGAAGCCAGAAGCTGCGGAAGCAGGAAGCTGCGGACTTCAGCGACGACGGCGGCGGTGGCGGAAGGTGTGGAAGCCAGAAGCTGTGGAAGCGGGCTCACCCGAGTGCGAGCAGGAACATGAGGCCAGTGAACATGATTTGGCTAAATACTCTCTTGCTTTTCTTTGGCCTCCTAGTTGCCCTTGTGAAATGGGCTTTCTGGGCTTGGAGTCTTTTTGTCAAGATGTTGGAATGGGGAGGCTGGTTCAAGTTTTTGCTGCGGTGGGGCCTAAATAAATTTCTTGTTGTTTTCTCCTTAGAGAATCTCTCATACCTTGC
>JAQQSZ010011278.1:7500-12290 GCA_028646595.1 Phalanger gymnotis | reverse complement strand
CCCCACAGAAGATGCTAGCCAGATTGCTGAAACAAAAGTTGAGCCAAGAGAGTTTCAGCGGAAGCAGGAAGCTGCGGAAGGAGGAAGCTGTGGAGGCAGGAAGCTGCGGAAGCAGGGCTTACTCGAGTGTGAGTAGGAACGTGAGGCCAGTAAAAATAATTTGGCTAAATACTATCTTGTTTTTCTGTGGCCTCCTGGTTACTCTTGTGAGATGAACTTTCTGGGCCTAGAGTCTTTTTGTCAAGATGTTGGAATGGGGAGGCTGGTTCACGGTTCTGCTGCGGTGGGGCCTAAATAAATTTCTTGTTGTTTTCTCCTTAGAGAATCTCTCATACCTTGCGATTTCGAACCATTCAAACATATACATGATTATATTTGAGATTACAAATTTGGCCTTCCTACTACAGTGGGGCAATATTAGAACAGAATGATCTCACTTAAGTAAGAAAAGTGTGACACAGAGAAAGGTGAGCCACTGGTGGTCCCTGGTGGCCTCTGTACTCCTGGTGGTATTGACCATGAGGCATTCCCCATTGCCCCTGGTGAATTAGAATAAATTCTCTCTAGGCATCTTTGAAGTATTTGGGAAGTAACAATCATCTTCAAGTCCAGCAACTGTAGTAACCCTGAGCCTCCCAAAGACTGGAATTGAAGAGGTGTCTAAAAATTTTGTTGAGGGAACAGCTTAGAATTTTATATGGCATTTAAGAGGCCATTGGGAACAGTGCCAAATGGACTTTGTTGGGACTTTTTGGTGCAAGGCACTGCAGATAGCATTGAAAAGAGCCTGGAGAACTTTTCTAAATTGGGGACATGGACCAATGTGGTAAATGCTCCCAAGAGGGTTTGCCAAGAAGGGAGGGATGGGCTGGTGGTGGATGGATCAGTTCAAAAAATTTTTAAGAGGGAGATAAATTCATTTTTTTTCTCTAGAGCTATGTGACTCTCTCTCTCTCTCTCTCTCTCTCTCTCTCTCTCTCTCTCTCTCTCTCCATCTCTTCCTCTTCCAGTGAGGCTGATGGTTCCCTGTGAACATGGCAAATAAAACACATTTACTGACCCAGAGGGGTCTTTTTCTTTCTTTCAAGGTATTCTGGTATTAAGATTTTGACACCAATGAATGGACTATGGTAGGTTCAAAATCCTAAGAACTTACCTCATGCATACTAAGCTAGTTTTTCTTATAATGGTACTGAAATAGTCCATAACCTCCTAAATAACCCTGGTTTGTGTTATTAATGTAGCTTTCTCATGGTCTGAGTACAAAAAACTAGGGCACTAGGAGTCATCAATGTCTTCCTCAGGCTTCTGATGAGCCAGTCATCATGGACAACACAGATGGGGAAGCAATACCCAATTAAATTAGTATCTTTGCTGAATAACCTTTCCATGCTATGACTAAGGAAATGTTTTTTGTTAAGTATCTGATGTTCCAGAAGCATTTCTTTTTGTTCCAATTTCAAATGTGAATTATCTGGCTTGAATTTGAAACCTGAAAGCAGGCCTGGCTGCATACAAAAACCATTTGTGAGCCATTCTGTTTGCCATGAAAAAATTAACTGATTTGCCTATTTACAAGGGGAAAGGTGGGGAAAAGGAGGCTAAGAGAGGTGTTTTCTCAAATCTTCATTATAGAATAATAAACTACAAAAGCTTTAACTCAAGCTATCACTCTTTGAATATTACCCTTTTTCAATAAAAATTCTCTTTGCATTTGAAATGTGTGGTTTCAGATTATTCAAAGAAATTTCTAGTAAATTCCTGAATCGCCTTACAGCAAGTATCTAAACAATGATTTTTATATATTTATAACTGAAGGCTCACTAATGCTTACCTATTTGAACTTTGGCAAAACATGAAACTATGATTATTCATGATGATGATGATGATGATGATGATGACAGCTGACTTTATATATCTAAAATTATGCAAAGTACTTTACCCAGATTATCTCGTTCACTCTTAACAAGAACCTGGTGAGGTTAGTATTTTAAGGAAAAACTGCCAGTGAAAGAGGTTAAGGAACATGCACAGGGTTCTATTGTTAGTGTTAGAGGCAGAATTCAAGTGTTGGCCCTCCCAACTCTCAATCTAACACTGTTTCTGCCACACCCTGCTTCTTTTCAGTATTCAGTCAGTTAGTCAAGAATTATTATGCAATTTTATCATACATTACTATACATTACTATACAATGTATAGTACATTACTGTACATTACTATACAATGTATAAATTTTGCATTATATAACACAATATACAATACAATATTATACAATTGTATACAATATACAATATCATATAATTATACAAGAATTATTATACACCCTTACTATGTGCCAGACACTGTGCTAAGCATGAGAGATGCAAAAAAAAAAACACACACACACACAAAACTATAAAATCATGGTGCCTGCCTTCAAGGAGCTCACATTCTAATATGGAAGGCAATGCATAAACGGCTAGGTACATAAAAGAAAAATATATAGCAAACCCAAGTTAATTTCAAGGGGAAACCATGGGGAGAGAGGTGGGGTTGGAAAAGACTTCCTGCAGAAAGTAGGATTTGAGATGAATCTTGAAGTAAGTCAGAGAAGCTAAGGAGGTGGAGGTAAGGAAGGTGAGCACTCTAGGCATAGAGGGAATCTAGTGCAAAGGCATGAAATGTGTGTGAGGAAGTGTAAGTAGGCATGTTCCTAAAGTGCCTAGAGGGGAGGAAAAGGTAAAAAGACTCAAAAAAACTGGAAGGACCAGAATGTGAAGGGCTTTAAATACCAAAGACCTTACACTTGTTGCTTTAGGTAATGGGGGGGGTGGCACTGAATTTTACTGAAAGGAGTCAGATCTGAACTGTTGGAAAATCACCTAGAGAGCTGAACAGAGAATAGGCAGGAGTAGGGAAAGACAAGACAAGAAGACCAATGAAAAGGCAACTGCATTAGTTTAGGCAAGATACAATAAGGGACTGTACTATAGTGGTGGCTGTATGAATGGAGAGGAAGGTATATATACAAGTGAAGTGAAAGTAGAAACAATGACTTGACGAAACATTGGACATATGGTATGAATGAGGTTAAGGAATCAAAAAATGGCACCAAAGTTCGAAGTCTAGTAGGATGGTGGTACTCTGAACAATAAATAAAGTTGGAAAGAGGAAAGGATCGGGAACAGGGAGAAATGAGTTCAGTTCTGGAAATGTTGAGTTTCTAAGAAGATTCAAAGTAGCTGGGCTCTGGAGGAAAGGGATTAGGGCTGGATATATAGATCTGGGAATCATATGCATAGAGATGATAGTTGAATCCATGGTAGCTGATGAGATCACCACTCAAAAGGGGAAAAAAAGAGGGCCTGGGCCCTAGGAAAAAGCCTTGGGGGATATTCTTGGTTAGTGGGTCAGATAAATACAGAGAGACAAAGCAGGACCTCTTCTGGCTAATACTGTGTTAGCAATTTCACTATTTAGAAGTCTAAAACTGACGAATAATGTGGTAAAGTGGATAGATCACTGAGTTTGGAGTCAAGAAGGACCTGGGTTTGCATTGTATCTGTAACACCTACTAGTTGTATGTCTTTGGAAAAGTCATATAACCTTTCTGAGCCTCGGTTTCCTCATATATAAAATGGAGATAATGATGCCTGCAACACTTAGCTTATGGTACTCTCATGAGAATCAAACAAAATAGTGTAAACTGTGCTAACAACCTTAAAGTATTCGATATTTTTTTAAAAAGTGTTAAGTAATTGTCAGCTATTGGTGTGCCTTTTATTTTTTAAAAAATGATAGAATTCAGATTTTTCAATAATTTTTTAAACAGAATCCTCCCAGTATCCTGAATCAATGAGGTTTAATTACACATAGCAGTCTCCTTTACTAATATGAAAGTCTGGGAACACTAAAGTTCCCTGGCAGAGATGGGAAGAGAAGAGAGAAGGAGCACAAGAGGGGGAAGGGGAAAAGAGAGATGGAGAAGGGGAATGCTACAAGAAACACATTTGGCAGGCAGCAGTTCAGTTTCACAAGCAAATATTTAACTCTCCACAACTGATGAGTAAGCACAAATGGGGATTGGTTAGATTTAATTTGAAGGCTGAGCACATAATTTAGTTTCAACATTTCAGTGTTTGGATTTTATATAAACAACAGTGTCATCAGAAAAAATTTTGTTTAGTATATAATTTCTACTCATGAATATATTGGCTGCAGCTATTTTAAAATGTCATCCACCTTGGCACTTAATCTGGGGCAGTGTAATCACACATTTTAACAGAAATAAAAGAACATTCCATTTTATTTTATCTTGTGAGCTGGGAAAACAATGCTGAAGTTGAAATCAGGAGATCTGGGTGTGACTCTTACCTCTTCTACATAATAACTACAAACCCGGCCAAGGCACTTTACTTTTCTGGGCTTCAGATGGCTGAACTACGTGGCCCCTGAATTTCCCATCCAGCTGTAAATCTATGATTTTTTTGAAGGAAGGCTCACACAGGGAGTAAGTGAGAGAAGCAGAATTCACAGCACAAAGTCTTTAACTGTAAATTCAGGCCTCTTTTGTAATGTACACAATTAGCACTTCCTAGGGCATGGACAAGTTAAGTGACTTGCTTAGAGTCAAACAATCAACATATGCCAATGGTTACACTTGAATCCAGGCTTTCTGTCTTGGAGGCTGCCTCTCTATTAGAAATCAACTAGGGCTCATAGACTATCTCTGACACCAGTGAGCCTTTGACATACAGCAGGTCTCTAAGAAAAGAGATAAATGTACCTAATGCACTTTCAATAGGTGAAA
>JAQQSZ010011278.1:0-2500 GCA_028646595.1 Phalanger gymnotis | reverse complement strand
CACTCCAGTATCTTTGTCAAGAAAACCCCAAATGGGGTCATGATGAGTTGGATACAACTGAAAAGCAACCGAACAACAATAAACCTACAGAGTACCTTCAATCTAAGGTGATTGCACTTATTGGACCCACTTACATGTGCAAGTTGCAATTGAGAGTCTGGAAGTGACACTACCCACAAAAAATAATGACTTTATAAATAGTCCATTAGTCATCATTTATAGGTGGTGAATATATTGAGACATAGACAGATTCAAGTAACAGGCTAACAAACAGTGTATCAATTTAACTTTTTTCATAGGATACTGTAAGTGCTTGGTTTTCCTTTGAATATTTATATACAAATGTGCAGACATTTATATAAGAGGGTTGATTACAAAGAATCTTTTGCTCTCATCGGGCAGTGTGTCATAGTGGTTAAAGTGATGGATTTATCATCAGAAGACCAGTATTTCACACAGTGCAGGAACTTAATAATGATAGTTGACTAACTGCATTATTGAATTCCAACCCCACTTATGATACTTGTAATCAGTGAGATTGGGGACGAGACACTTGCAAGGCAGTATGGTGCTTGAGAAGGAAGAATATTAGATTTAAATTTGGAGGTCCTGGGTTCAAATTCTGATTCTGTCACAGCCTATGCCTTGGGCAGCCCCTTCTACTCTCAAGGACTCAGTTTCCTGGTCTCAAAAAGAGAGAGTTGAATTAGATGAGCTCTGGGATCACTTTTACCTCTAGGCAGTTAGGTGGCACACTGTACTTGAAGTCAGGAAGATCAGAGTTCAAATTCAACCTCAGATACCTACTATCTGTGTGACCCTGGGCAAGTCAGTTAAATGCTTCAGTTCCCTATAAAATGAGAATGGTAATAGCACCTACTTCCCTGAGTTGCAGAGAGAGTGAAATAAACTATTTGTGAAGCACTTTGCAAGCATTAAAATACCATAGAAATATTAGCTGTTACTAAATATATGATCTCACAAGTTGCATCTTTCAGTCTCATTTTCTTTTGCTACAAAATGGAGACAATACCACCTGCAGTACCTGCTAACCAGCTTACTTAAGGATCAGTGAAACAATAGTGTTTTGCAAGCTAAAATGCTATATGAACAACAGTTGTTATTACCAAAAATGCAGACTAAGGATAAAGTAATAGTGCCTGTCCTGAGGGCAGCTTAGGCTGGTGAAATAAACTTTAAGGAATAGTAAATTTTCCAAGAGGCAGCTCAGTGAATAGAGCACTGAGGAAAACCTGAGCTCAAATCTGGCCTCAAGTACTTATTAGCTGTGTGACCCTGGGTCAGTCACTTAACCTATGTTTGCCTTAATCCACTGGAGAAGGAAATGGAAAAACGCTCTAGTATCTTTGCCAGGAAAACCCCTAAACAGTATGGTCAGTGGGGTCACCACAAGTTGAACATGATTGAACAACAATTACATTTTCTGAGGTTATTTTCATACCTACTGTAAATAATTCAGTGGGTTTTTTTTCCCAATTATGATCATATCTTCATTTTTACCTGTCATTTATCTCAGGAGCCACTGTTAATGCTAACCAGTGCTTTCCAAGAGGGAATAAAGTAACTGGAAGTTTTTTCTACATCCTTCTTCATTCCCTTTTCCCATGTCTTCTCCTATCTACTCTTCCTCCAATGGATCTGTAATCTCACCAATGTGGTTATTCCCTCCAAGGATATATATTGCAACTCACCCATTGCACCCTATCTTATGGAACATTTGTCCATTTTCTCCCATAAGTCTGTACCTGGGGGTGGGGGCAGGAGTGGAGGGTCCATTCAGTGTATTAGGAGTCTTTCTTGAGGTCCCTAGGTATCTCAAAGATCAATCAATTATTGAACATGCATTTATTAAGCACCTATTATGTGCCAAGATAATAATGGAGGATTCCAATGGAGCATGTAGGCTGTAAAATATTATTCCTTACTCTAACTAGATAACCAGCCCATTTTCTTTTTCAGTCAAACATTTATTTGATGACATCCATTGCACCATTTCTCCTTTATAATTCCTCATCTGTAAGGTGTTGGAGTCTGCTCATGCCCACAATACTCTCCACCATCCTTCAATTAATCTTTAATTTCAATTTCAGTTCTTCTTGGGTAAAAATTACCCAAGGCTACTACCCTGTTAGTAAGTAGTCTACAAACAGATAACTACAAAAAGATAATGGTTCTCCCACAAACTTATGAAGTTGAAAAAATTCTGGGAACACATAAATATTTTATGAACACTTTTTGAAGTATTGTCCAGCACCTTTTCCCATCAAATGCTATCTTATCCCCCTTCACCTGTCCAACATGGCTATAAGGTGCCATAGAATTTCTATGTTCTCGACTTTTTTGGGGGGTGGAGCCAAGATGGCAGCTGGGAAGCAGTGACTGGCGTGAGCTCCCCACCAAGTCCCTCCAAAAACCTATAAAACAATGGCTCTGAACCAATTCTAGAGCTGCAGAACCCACAAAGTGGCAGAGGGAAGCA
>JAQQSZ010011277.1:0-12291 GCA_028646595.1 Phalanger gymnotis | reverse complement strand
GTTGCCCTACAACTCCTTCACTGTTACTGTAATGAAGTTTAACTCTCTTTGAGCCTAAATGACTCCATTTTGGTTTTAAATAACTAAAGAATCACTATACTTTATTGAGTAAGCAAAATGTGTAATGATGTATAATGAAGAAACATCCTGTATCTTTGTGTCAGTAAGGCAATAATAACAATGTAGATGATAATTGTCAAAATGCCTATGTGGTTCTGTATCGCAAAGTATACGAGACTCTCCACATAGAAGGTAGAAGTGAACCATTTATTCAGACACCAGAGGACCAGATCCCACAAGCTATTTATCCAGTCTACTACAGCAATAAAACATTCACCACACAATATCACAATATGGAGCCTCGCCATCCCAAAACCTCTCCCACCCCCTGCTGGGGTCTTCCCAAAAACAAACTCACATTATAGCTAAGTCAGCCTGTTCAGCTCTAACTATCATGATGGTGGCCATTAGCAGCCATTAGCAGTCATAACTGCTCTCTCTCTCAGCATTTCCTGTGACATAACTTCCTTTTCCTGTCAGAAAGCTCCTTCCACCACATGTGACTTAGGCTTCCTGTGACATAAGCAGGTCACGTGGCCTATTAATGGGTGGGAAAGATCTTCAAATCTAAATTGCTATTGCAATCTTTTACTTGCATCTTTCATGCCAAACATCCCAACTCCTATAGGTCCCTCCCTTATAACAACAACATTTGAGCAAATTGACACAATTGAGTATTTGACATTATAGACTCATTGGTTACCACAACTCTACTTAATGTTTCAAAATTGTCAGGCACAAGATTGAGCACTGCATTTAACAGCAACTAATATTCTTTGTTGTTCTTGGAGATGTGCTCAAAGCATTGGAGGCTTGTTGCTGTCCATATGAAAAAAAAAAAAAAGAACTGGAACTAGCAATAAAAGATTGGAAGAGATGGCTAATGATCTCAAACCAACTTCATTCAGATTTTTTTTCTGTTGTTGCTTTCCCAAATTCATTCATTTGCAATGAGAAACACCTATGATTTTGAGGTCAGGAAAAATTTCAGTGTCTGAGATACACAAAACTCTTAGGAGGTGACTTTTGTCAAAGCTTTTTCCTAGAAGGGTACACTCTTCACAGGGATGTCCTTAAACCGTCTGTCAAGACTTGCAAAGAATTTCTAATGGCAAGTGAAAGAGTTGACTGGGTCAATGGACCTCAGTTCAACCCCAAACACAGAAATATTTAAATACAGACAAAACATTTATGGTTTCTGCTTGACTGTATATCTGGCTATTCTATTTTCCTCAAGAGCTTGGCCACTTTAGGCTAATACTCTGGGATCTCATAGATTCCTTCTTCCTATAGAGACAAAACAACTGAGAGAGTATTCTCAGCCTTATGACTAGACAAGTATGAGGCCTGCCTTTCTCACTGAAAAAGGGGAAGCTTAACCTTCTGGGTTCTAAGCTAAAATAGGGATGATAGAACCCACTAATCCTGTTATTTGGAAGAGGCAACCCCGCAACTGAAGTCTGTGGGCGAAGCTCAGAAGCTGAAAATGGAGAAAAACTCGGCAACCATGAGTCCAGAGTCCATTCCTAGGAGCGACTGTAAGATCAGCAAAGACTAAATGCTAAATGCCAAGAGAGAACCATGAAACCAGTAAGAAGCAGTCGAAGCAATAATCAGTGGAGAGCAGGAGATCCGTGTCTTGATGCCAAGCAGGGTGAGACTATCAAAAGATTTTAGCTGTCCTACATCATCCAAGGCATGAGTTAAGTTACCCCTCTGTGATTGTGCCCTGACCACGTATGTTCCCTATGTTTGGTCCCTCCAGGAATATTCCCCAGCCACTTATAGTCCTTAGGTATATAATTGTCCTGCTGATGGTGTATTCGTAGGAGTGTCTATTCCAGGTTTATGAAGAAAGTCTTCTCTTCTTATCAGAATATTTCACTAAAAGCCTTGCTTAGAACAAATTGTGTCCTCTGGCTGACTCGTAAAAACAAAAAGAATGGTGGAGATTCAAGAGCTAGGATTTTGAGGTGATGGAGGCCCATGGTAGCTGAGATAACTTTTTGGTGGCTCCAGAGGGAGTGTATCAGGTGCTGAACTTTCATCTACATTATTCTTGTTGCTGTATGTACACTACCCCAGCTTTGCACTAAGTAAATGCATACAAGTTTTCTCATAGTTTTCATATCTGTCATTTCTTATAGTATAACAATATTCTATCACATTCAAACATTCTTCAACCTGTGGGTACCTGCTTTGGTTTCTGCTTTTTGCTCCTTGTGAAAAAACCTCAATCAACTTTAAATTCCTTCAGTGGAATTTAAAAGGCTCTGGTGATGTCTATTGCTATGTCACTAGGTTAGAAGCTGTTTGCAGCAACTCTCGTCCTTGACTTAGAGAGGGACTCAAAGCAACTTTGGGCAAAAGAGCAGTAGTACCAGAGTGGAGATTCAGACAGAAGTGTGGGGGCATATTAATATTCTTCAACTAAATTTTTATCACATTGATGAAGGGATGGCATAAATAGATTGCTAAGGTCACTTGCAGTTTTGTAACTAAGTATCTGTTGGGGGGAAAATTTTAATGTGAGGGAAATGTAATGGGGAAGAGTGAGGTGATATAAAAATAATGAGAGCTGACAATGATGTAAGGTTTTACATTTTACAATCATTTCATAAACAGTATTACAAATACAACAGTATTCGATCTTCACAACAAACACTTTGAAGTAGGTAATGCAGGTATTATTACCTTCATTTTACAGATGAGGAAGTTGAGGGTCAAAGGGATAGTAGTAGATCTGATATGTATTTTTGTTTGTGTATTAGGAAATTTATTTTTGTACTGTTGTTAATGTAATCAGTGGACCAGGGCCTCACAAGGTTCTGTGCTCCCTCACTGGGTCTGATCCTGGGACCTGTCTCCTAACGAGTGACTTTCTCTCTTTGTGTCATTACCCCTATCTGAAGTTTCTGCAGCCAAATCTAATATACCAATGTTATTGCCTATTCTCCCAAATGTGGGTAACTGTGGTGCTAATTGTGATTAAAGATCTTCCCCGCCCATTCATCCCCTTAATAAGTCTCAGGTGGAGCTAGTTGAGGGAAGCTTGATTATGGGAGGCTTGTTTTTAGGAAGGCACATACCCTTTTGCTAAGTAGGTACTAAGCCCCAGGCCCACACTCTTTTGCTAAGTAGGTGTGAAGCCCTCAATATATATATTCTGAGGGTAGCCATTAAGCTCAGAGTACAGAGAGCTTCAAAGAAAACAGAACTGAGAGAATAAAAGAGAACCTTGACTGGGGTGGAGGGGAAGGGAGGGCAGGCAAAAATTTTACCTAATTCTCCAAAGTCTCAGGAGTTCTCTCCTGTACTCTTAACATGATTATTTTCTAAACTCCTTAATGATTGATCTCCAAACCTTCAGAATCTCCTAAGATGTTTTGAGTGCTTCTACAACTTTGATTATCTAACTTTTTTTCTGTAGTTCCAAGTTGGCCAGTATTGAGATAACAACAACAACAAAAAGTCTTACCAGCTTTTCCTCTTTCCTCATTACCTAATCTACTGTGGAAAATCTAAGGTGGGAGTTAGTAAAAGGTCAATAAATCTTTCCCAGTCCTTTCCAACTATAGCCTTAGAAGTATTTCTGGCTGGCTGCATTTTAAATCTTTCAAGGTAACAGAATCTAGCTCACAGCACATACATAGCACAGACATAGAGACACAGACAAATATGAGGACCTAATTTTAGAATGACAGGGAAAAGGGAGGTCTCAAAAGCTTGGAGGGGCTTGTTAGAAACCCCAACACCAATGGGCTGTCATAGCTCTGAAGAAGTGAAGAAGCAGGGAATTTGCAAGGATCCAAGACTGACAGAGTAGCTTCTGTATCCACCAAAGTGGAGCTAAAGCAGCCCTATATTACTATGGACACCTCTCCTAGTTTCGAGAGGGGCGAAAGGTGGGCAGATGGGAACTAGAACCTGCTACCTTTCCTTGGAGCATCTGAAGGTTGCAGGGAAGGGCCTTGGTGCCCCCGGTATTCCTTATTCTGCATAACCCTGAGGCAGATCCTACAACCAGATTTAAAGAGACAGGTCCTGATGGGGTTCAAGAATTTGGTCCATAGGCAAGATGGAGTCCTCTCTATCAGGACTGTAGTTCTCAAGGAAAAGGGAGGGGGTGAAGGGGCAACAAGTAGAGTGGAGGAGCAATGGCAGGAGAAGCAGGGAAAGCAGGCTGGGGCAGTTGGGCAAGAGGGGAGGGGAAGGTAAAAGGGGAGTAGATGGCACTGAAGGGGTTGGAGATACTGAGGGAGGGGTGCTGGGGCCTAAGTGGTTTCAAGAAATTTTAAGGGAAGAAACTTCCACCTTATGTTCTTGCTCTGCGATTTCAGCAAACCAGTGTTGGAAACACTCCCATCCTAGTCTAGACATCTTTTTGGCTTTTTAGGCTTTGTTTCTTTTTAAGATTAATCAATTTAGATCAGTCAAAGAGCCTCAATGAAGCCAACATAATTCAGGGCTATCTTTAGTTTACTGACCCATTACTGCCAATTACCTTTACACCAGCACTGGCAATATTTGGGGTCATCAGAATAGCTCACCATGACTGAATTACAGAGGATATCTTTTTCAAAGAAGACCTATACAGATTGTCTTTAACCCCAGAGCCAGCTGAGAGAGAAGTGAGGACTGCACCAAACAGGCAGGAGTCTGAGGATAGGAGCAGGAGATAGAGATGGGATTTACCCCATTTCTTTCCTCCCTGCCCCCCAGTACTTCAAGAGAATAAATCCCTGTGGTGCCAAGTCATCGCATTGCTAGGGGGAAAGGTCCAATCTCTGGTCCCTGTCCTATCAGAGGCAAGGCACCAGAACATCAACCTCCAGAGTTCAGTTTAAGAAAGAAAAACAAAATTAGGTTGTATGCATGTTTATATCTCTCAAAGTGGGCAGGCATGCATATGAATTCATGGGAGCTGCAATCAGCAGCTCAACTCAAAAAAAAGGTTAGACAAAAATTGTAGATAGATAGAGTGAGGAAGTGTTTCTTCATCCCCCTTCTCTGACTCAGGGATGCCAGTGTCTTTTGTCAGCCAATGCCACAGTTCCCAATAAGCAAGGAAGTACCACTGACTCAGGATGTCTTCCTTTTATTAGCCAAGGTTACAGTTTTCATAAGGCAAGAGAGTGCAACCAAGATGTTGCTTCCTGTCTGCTATAAACGAGGAAATGTAATTAAATAAGTGAGAGTCATAACAAGACAGTTTCTTAATGAGGGAGGGCCATAAGCATTTCCAGTGAGACCAGGGGCGAAACAAGAAGGTCCATTATCACCACTGTTATTCAATGTTGTATTTGAAATGTTAGCTTTAGCAATAAGAGAAAAAAAAAGGAACTGAAGGAATTTGAATAGGCAAAGAAGAAACAAAGCTAGCACTCTTTGCAGATGATATGATGGCATACTCAGAGAATCCTAGAGAATCAACTAAAAAACTACTTGAAATAATAAACAATTTTATCAAAGTGGCAAAATGTAAAAGAAATCCACATAAATCATCAGCATTTTTATATATTACTAACAAAGCCCAATAGCAAGGGATAGAAAGAGAAATTCCATTTAGAGTTACTGTAGACATTATAAAATATTTGAGAGTCTACCTGCCAGGAACCACATGAAGACAATTACAAAACATTTTCCATACGAATGAAGTCAGATCTAAATAATTGGGAAAATATCAGTTGCTAGGGAGTAGGCCAAGCAAAAATGAAAAAATTACAGTTCTTCCTCAATTAATTTATATTCAGTGCCATACCAATCAAATTACCCAAAAATTATTTTATAGAGCTAGAAAAAAATAATAACAAAATTCACCTGGAAGAGCAAACGATCCAGAATATCAGGGGAAATAATGGAAAGAAATACAAGAGAAGGTGGCCTAGCCCCACCAGACTTAAAACTGTATTATAAAGCAGCAATCATAAAAACTACTTGGTGCTGGCTAGGAAATACCATGGTGGATCAGTGGAATAGGTTATGTACACAAGACACAGTAGTCAATGACTCTAATAATCTACTATTTGATAAACCCAAAGACTCCAGCTTCTGAAATAAGAACTCACTATTTGACAAAAACTGTTGGGAAAACTGAAACATAGTATGGCAGAAACTAGGCATAGACCAACTTACATCATAAACCAAAATAAGGTCAAAAGGGGTACTGAGGCAGAGGTCAAAAGACTTGTCCAGGGTCACTCAGGCTACATTTGAGTTCTGAGTTGAACTCAAGTCTCCCTGAGTCCAGAGCTAGACTTTTCTCCACTGTGCCACCTGCCTGCCTCAGAAAGATAACTAGTAAGTAAGCACTTATTCTGCTAAAGGCACTTGTTAGGTTAATGGGGAATAAGATCTTCCCCACCCATCAACAGGCCTCACATGGAACCCATTAAGGGAAGCTTGCTTCCATACGTTTTGCTACTAAGCTAATTAGGCACTAAGTCAGGAAGGCTGTGATGCCTTCTGGCTCTGAGCCTATTAGCCAAAAGAGTATACATATTCCAAGGTGTGAACTTTTGCTTTGGGGGCTTGCTTATGAGAAAGGTCTTATGATTCCCTGGTGGAGACTCTGAGTGGCCATATGTTTCTAGCTCCCCAGCTGCTCAGAGGTAAAGGCTCTCTTGATCCAGGGGTGTATGTAATTGCTTTGATACACGTAGTAGAACCCTGTCTGTTGGTCTTTATTTCTCTTTTCTGTGTTTCCTCTGTATTTTACGTAAATTAAAGATCATTGACCCCTTTTAAGTTGCTTTCCTTAGTAAAGCAGATCTAAGAACCTGCACTAGCAGCCATCCTGCATATGCCAGTGTGGTTATTATTACAGCACTGCATTAAGTATTAGGAATACAGTAGAAATAACCCCTGCTACAAAAGCAAAAAAACCCTCAAAGCAAAGTCTGTCTCCACCCTGGAGGAGCTCACATTTTAATGGGGGAATAGAATAGATAAGAGGGAGCTTTAAAAGGAGGGGAGTGAGGAGAGAAGAAGGTGGAAACATAGTGGGGAGGGGCAGGTGCTGAGCGAGGTCTGAAGGGAGCTTGGCTGAGGGGTGGGGGGAGGGGACTTCCTCAGATGGGGAGAAACTCAGTGGGAGGAGAACGTCAAAGGGTGGATGCTGGCACTGTGAGAAGGCTTCTGCAGTAGAGGGAGAAGGCATCCTGAGAGCTGGAGTAGAATAGCTGTAGCTGGCAGTGTTGACTTGTTCTGTACTTTCCATCTTGCACTCCTCTGAAACTAGACAAAATGATTCTAATGTTTCTGGGTGGCATTTCTACAAATATTTACAGACAGCTACCCTCACTCCCTGTCCCTTCCTGAGATCTCCATCTCTCCCCCCCCCCACACTCCAACCATTTCTCTACCTCCTTGCTGGAGTTGGTTGAAGGGTAACTGAGAAATGGGAGGTGGAAAGGGGAAGGAATCAAGCAAACCAGCATTTATTAAGTGCCTCTTATATTTGGGGCCAGAATGATGCACTGCACAGTGCTGTATTTGAAGTCAAAAACTTAGATTCAAATCCTGATTCTGCTGCTTATTACCTATGCGATGACTTAGGAAGTCATTTCACCATTTTGGGTCTCACTATTTTCATCTATAAAGGAGTTACATTTGGTGACTCTAAAATCTCTTCTAATTCCAAATATAGGATTTTCTAGAGAATATAGAATAAGTAATACTACAATGGTAATGAAGACTTCAGCATGAGTCTCAACTTAAAGAGATGAGGAAGAAGAGAACTAGGGCACTTCTTCACTTGGAAAATCTCTGAAGAGCTAGTTTGGGGATGAAGTGTGCCACACAGGGAGAGGGATGATGGTGTACAGTCTCTGGGAGACCCCTTGAACTCTCCTTTAATCTTCCCAGTTGATCTGGCCTTTACCTGAGGCCATAAGGCTTTCCTTATCACTAGGCCCACATATCTATTTAGCCTAGCCCACTATTGTCCAGCTACTTCTCACCCTTGATCCTATCAAAATCTATATGACATAATGTTACCCTTAAACTAGCCTAGCACTCCATTGTCTGTTACCTCTTGCCTCTGGCAACTTCCTAGCCTGAATCACATTCCTAGAGTCTGACCTCTAGTTACCCCAGTCCCATCAGGATCCTCCTTACATTCTTCCTTAAGACCCTCTCTAAACCCCTCCTCCCATCAACCCAGAACCACCCTTGGATCCCTCCCACAATCTTTCTATATATAAGATCCATCTTGGCTCCTTGAAGGTGCTCAGATTCTATCTAGCTCAAAATAAATGGTGAGATTTCTTAAGACTCTACCCAACATGGCAAATCTTTAATAAACTTTGTTTTTCTCTTTGGCTGAAAGAAGGCTTGAGTTGAATTCATTTGAGCAGGACCCAGCCTTTTGGTATTTTGCGTTCTCCGACTCCAAACCTCAACATATGGTAGATTCCCTAAGTTCAACAGGGGAGGAGGAGAAAAAGCAATGCTACTTTCAATTTCCCAGCAATGGAGAATGTTATCAGAAGCTGAGCACACTCTGGATGAGGAAATCTCCAGGAAGAACTTAACTTTGTTTACAATCTCTGTGATATTTCTGGATTTGTTTCTTCAATTACCTCATATTTCCTCTGCATAGTGTCAACCCTGAAGAGTTTGTTCTAAGAAAGAGAAAAACAAAATTAGGTTGTGTCCGTGTTTTTAATTTCTCTAAAGCTGGCAACATATATGGATTACATGGGAGTTGCAGTCCAGAACCGGCTCAATTTGGAGGTTGGAGATACGCCCTTTGAAGAGTTTGTTTTCTCAAGGGTGCCAATCAGCTCTGATTGGTCAACGAATGAGGAGGTAGGTTATATTAAAATGAGAGACAATTATGGTATTAGCTAAATGACAGAATCATGTTCTAGTTTCACAGGTCCTTGACCTCATTATCTTTATGTCATTGTGAAGAATTAAAGGACCCTAACTTATACAGGAATATACAACTAGTAACAGATGTCAAGGCTAAATACTTAATTACTCAAATACTTGATTAGTTTGGACAAAATTCTAGACCCAACAGCTCAGTCTTATATTTGTATCTTCCTATAGCAGCTCAGATATTCTAGTGTCAATCTATTATTTGATAGATTTAATATTATTTACAAAACTTTTTAATTCTAGAAATGCTACAAAAGAATAGGGACATAACTATAGTAATGGAACAGTGTTTCCTAAGTTCCTGTTAATTCCAGGCAAAAGTGATGTAGGTGACTTACTGTATTGAGGCAGGCTTAAAGTTTGCCAGGTGGGATTGTTACAGTCAAGGGATGCAGGGAACCCCAAAATTCAAGGGCAATAAGCATGGGTCTGCCTCAAAAGAATTTGACTCAAGCCTTCTTTCAGTCCAAGTAACAAGGTTTATTGTAACACCAATGCAAGTGGGCCAGATTTTAAGAATTTGAGCAATTTAATGTGGGCAAGATGGACACTTTTATACAGAAAGACTATTGGAAGATTTAGATGGGACCTAGAGGGTAGCAAATAGCCTGGACTGGGGCCAGGTGCAGATAATAAGTGCCACAATGAAAGGGCAGTTAAAAGGATTATTGACTGGGATGGACTGGGTACCTCAAGTGAACACCAGGGACTAGGTTATGTGGGAGAGTCCAGGGCCTTTTCCATCCCCCATCATGATATTCATATTGGGAAAATTGAGTCAGGAGAATCCTACCTCAGCTCATGCAGAACAAGTGTTCTCCAACTGCTCCCGTGATAAAACCCTCTGCAGTTCATAGATGCAGTTCCTAGATCCCACAAGGTTGTGGCATCATGGATCACTGGCTCAACAGCATTCCTTAATAATCAAAGCTGGAGTCAGACTCAGAATAACAGTTAACAGTCCCATAAGGTCTTGAATAGCAAGTTCAAATAATCGGAGTTTCAGGGATGTGATTATAATCTCACATTGGTAACAGTAAGAGATTCATCACAGAAAAATACTGCTGCTCTCAGAATCCCTTTAAAGGAACACCTTTAAGGTGAGTCATAAGCAGTTGCCTACACTCCTTCATGTGTTATAATTCCAGATTAAATAACAAACATAAGTAAAATCAAATTCCCATTAAAATAACATAAGATAGTTCATGCATTATTCCTCTTTATAGATGTGCATCTCTGTTTTTCAAGCTTATTTACCCTTCTCTAGCCATACCCAACCTGAAAGAACACAATATTTCAGGAATTGAATCCTGTATATATGATAAGTTCAAACACTAATTTTAACTCTTGTTTAGGCCACGGAATGAATTCCCATTTACTCAATAAGAATTCTACAACAACAACAACAATGGAAACACTCTTGCACAGAGTTGGTAAGAATTACAAAGGAGATTTTACAAGGTCTTTTCTTTGCATAATTACCAAGTATTCTTTCACAAAAATACCTTTGTAAATACTTGATTTAAGCAATAACACCAAATAGCTTAGTTAACAGTCTCAATTTTCATAAGGGAGAGCCAGATAATTTTAGCTGAAACTTCCCTTTTAAATATAGAAAAACTTGGAAGTTTGTGATTTCTAAAATTACAGTACTTGGGAATATTACAACACATGGTGAGTAACAGCTTCCTGACCCATTCATTTTTTTTTATCTAACATCTAGATTATAAGAGAAATTGTTTTTCCAACAACATAGGTGATACAATTGTTACCAAATTACACAAAATTAAAAAAATTCAGAAATATAACAATACCACAAATGATAATCATGTGTTTAAATCTCAAAACAAAGCCACTTAATTACCAATCAAGTGATTTAATTTAGTTGGATATGCTTACAAATTGCTTTACACAGAAAATCATTCATCTTATCACCATTGGCATTGTACTAATGACATCTAAGAAAACCCATATAAAGTTACCAGATATGAAGCAATTACGTTTAATCAAATAGTTAACATTCAGAGAGCATTTGTCCTATGCCAAGAACTATGCCAAGCACTTTACAATCATGCGATCTTCACAATATCCCTGGGTTCCATTATTATCCCCGTACAGAACAGTAAATTGAGGTAAATAGAACTTTCTTGGGGCCATTCAGTTAATAAATTTCTTAAGGCCAAATAACAATATCTTTTTGTCCTTAATCCTGATAGGAAGAACACTGTTCTTATTCCTTTAGGGCAGATTTTGATTTAAATCAAATCAAATCTGGATTTACAATTGCTGATGGTAAACATTTTAATTTTTAAAAGTCTAATACTCTTGGCCTTTAAAAGAAAATATTATCCATAAATTCATATATCCCCTTAAAAAGACACACAGTGACAATTCCCAGCTCTGAAAGACCTTTTTTCTCTACTTCCTTAAAGGATTTTTTGAGGATTATCAGACAAGGTGCTGCCCTAAGCATGCCAGCTCCCCATTCCATCCTCCCAGAAATTTCAGGTTGTATATACTAGGAAATATATGTAAAGTTTTACAAAAAGTTTGAAATCACACCTGTTATTATCAGGTTAGCTTAAAATGTGCTAAGCAAATATTCTAAGATTGAGGTGTACTGCTGCTTTGGGCCCAGGCAAAGAGACCTAAGGAATTTGATTTAATGCTGACAAAGTGTTGCCGGTTTCCCCAGACAGAAGCCTTCAGGGCTTCCAGCAATAATAATTAAATGATTGACTGCCTAAGTAACAATGTTTTCCAAATTAAAAATCATCTTCACCCCTTTTTTGTCCTGCTTCTCTGCACATGTTAGAATCTGGAGGGAGTTAATGCTGAATAATTTACAAATCCAGAGTGCTGTATTTCTCTCACATCCTTCACAAACAGTTTTTATAATGTTAATATACATTTTAAACAAATCACTGAAATTCTAAAGTGATCGTATTTAAGGCTATGATATAAAAAGCCCTGATCAAAATGTCTTAAAAGACTAAAAAACATTTTTGCAGTTTTAAACGCATTGCCCTGATGTCAAATATATTGGGGGGGAGGGGTACAAAGACAGTTCTCTTGCTATCTTTGGGCTGCTTGGTCTAGATCTAAACAGTATAAAGCTTCTGTTATCTGATTCCACCTCCCAAATAACTCCTGGGAGACTCTCATCCTGCTTTTTTAATTCCATTACTTGTTATCTAACTTTATTTTTGCAACCCCAACTTGGCCAATGTTGGGATCCCCCAAAAAAGTTTTCATCTCCTGTTAAAAGCCTAAAGCGGGAGTTCTTTCCCAGCGTTCTCTCTGATTATAGACCTTAGAAGTTTCTTAGGGTTTCTGCTTCTAGGA
>JAQQSZ010011276.1:0-12291 GCA_028646595.1 Phalanger gymnotis | reverse complement strand
AGCTTTTCCCACTAACCTTCTCTGCTGTCTTTGCTCTTTGTGGGTTGAGAGGTCTGGTACATGCCACAGCTCGATATTTCGGGATGCCAGGGCACTTTCCGCTCATCTCCTGGTCTGGTAAGTCCGCGTCTGGTCTGTTCGTGCCGTGCACGCTGGGCTCAGCTCCGCTCCCCTCGGCTGGGGCCAGGGAGCTCCGTGTGGGACCGACCTTAACCAGGGACCATCCAGGCTGTCCTGTGGTGGAGCCCTGCTTCCCTCTGCCACTTTGTGGGTTCTGCAGCTCTAAAATTGTTTCAGAGCCATTGTTTTACAGGTTTTTGGAGGAACTTGGTGGGGAGCTCACGCCAGTCACTGCTTCCCAGCCGCCATCTTCGAGAATAGCAGCTTCTACATGTTTTTAAGCTAGTTCATTGTATTCATCATTTTCTCTATTTCTTAGCCGATATTAATTTCTTTATGATTAGTACTTTGTGGTATGGTTTGAGATCTGTTTGTGATTGGACCTTTCTCCCTTTTTTCACTATTTCTCTTGAGGAGTTGGATTTTTTTGCACCAGATGAATTTCCCTTTTTTTTCTTAACTCTATAAAGCAATCTTTTGTTAGTATGATTTTTATGACACTAAATAAGCAAATTATTTTAGATAGCAACATATTTTCCACTATATTTCCTTGGCCTTCTCATGAACAGTTAATATTTCTGCAATTATTTATTATTGGATACACATGTTCAAAAATATTTATAGCAGCTCTTTTGTAGTGGTGAAGAATTGGAAATTGAGTGAATAACCATCAATTGGGGAATGGCTGAACAAGTTGTGGTATATGAATGTAATGGAATGTAATTTTGCTATAATAAATGATGAGCAGGCAGACTTCAGAAAAACCTGGAAAGACTTATATGAACTGATTCTGAGTAAATGAGCAGAACCAGGAGAACATTGTATACAGTGACAACCACATCATGCAATGACTGACCTTGGCAGACTTAGCTCTTTTCAGCAATGCAAGGATCTAAGAAACCTCCAAAAGATTCATGATGGAAAATGCTATCCATATCCAGTGGGAGAACTTTGGAGTCTGAATATAGAGAGAAGCATACCACTTGCTATCCTTTTCTTTTCTCTTCTTTTAATTTCTTCTTTCTCATGGTTCTTCCTATTAATTCTAATTCCTCTTTACATCATGACTGACATGAAAAGAGGTTTAATATGAATGCATAAGTAGAGCCTATATCAGATTGCATGTCATCTTGGGGAGGAGGGAGAAGAAAATGGGGGAGAAAATTCAAAACTTTGAGCTGCTACTTCTTGCCTGCATATTCTTGATTACCTCAACTCCCTGTGCACAAGGCAGATTTTCTTCTATAAGAATCTCTAGCTTCTTCTTGCTGGGGATATAGGGTGGGGAGAGGGGGTTGTCTTGCTTAAGAAGCAGCTATCTCCATGAAGGAGTTGCCACACTTAAGCTGAGGTCTCCCTTAAGCTGCTGTCTCCTTTAAGAGGCTGCTGCCTCCTTTAAGGGTTGTGTGGTTTCTCCTTCATTCTCGAAGAGGACCAGGACTTCTGGGAGATGATGACATAACTTGCAATTGACTTGGAGACAGCCAGAGTGAATTGTTTTGAGACAGCACACACACACACACACACACACACACACACACACACACACACACACACACACCCCTTCCACCTTATAGCCTTATCAGGCACTCCCTGAACCTAAACAGGATGAATCTAGGTCTTACTGATTCCAAGGCCAATACTGAATTTACTATGTCTGTGCTGCCTCACATTTAATATTTAAATGCTGCCAAATTGGGCCAAAGTAAACAAAGAAAACTTACACTTAAGTAAAATTGTAAATATTACCCTGAAAAAAATTTTTCTTCAATATCCACTTAATTTCCATTTCCTTCCACTGTTTTACATAAACTTGAAGCTTTTCTGTAAATAAAAATAATAAATAATAGCTAATATTTATAGAGCGCTGTGTACCAAGGACTTTGCTAAGCACTTTTCAGTTATCTTATCACTTGTCCCTTAGAACGAATATGGGAAGTAAGTGATATTATTATCCCCATTTCATAGATGAGGAAACTGAAGCAAACAAGGTTAAGAGAACAGGTGATAAAGATAGTAATTGTCTGTGATTGTGTTTGAATTAAAATATTCCTGAATCTAAGCCAAGTGCTCTATCCTTCTTATGCTCTGCTCAGAAGAATGCATTTTCCTTGAAATCTGTAATACAGACAGCTAAATATTATTCAGTTCCTATGGCTGTAATGTTTCCATTCCTTGAAGTTGTTTGCAAACTATAAATACCTTATGCACCTTCACCTTTTTCTTTTATTCTGCCTGCTTTTTAAAATTTTATTTCACAAAATAAATTCCAACATTCTGATATGTCATCCTAATTATATTTCTGTACATATATTACATAATACATATGCATTATATTTCTGGTCCTTTTCCCAGTTTTTTGATCTTTTTGTGATAAAGACCTCATAGCGGTATTGCTGAGTCAAAGGGTATGCACAATTTTATAGCCCTTTGGGCACAGTTCTGAGTTGTTCTCCAGAATGGTTGGGTCAGTTCACAAGTCTACCAACAATGCATTAGTGTTCCAATTTCCCCACATCTCCAATATTTATCATTTTCCTGTTTTGTGTTGCCAGCCAATCTGATAGGTGTGCTGTGGTACCTCAGAGTTGTTTTGATTTGCCTTTCTCTAATAAATAGTGATTTAGAGCATTTTACGACAATAGATATCTTTGTTTTCTTCATCTGAAAACTGCCTGTTCATGTCCTTTGACCATTTATCAATTGGGGAGTCTGAATTTTTTTAACTCACAACTTTTAGGTAGTCCAGTAATTTTAAATTTATCCCTCCTGGGTCTATTTTCCAGGTCAATTGTTTTGCCAATGATATATTTCACTATTTTTTCTACTTTTTTCACTCTTTTGATTTTGTTTTTGATGTTTCATATAGTAATTAGCTTCACTTACTCAATTCTAACCTTTAAAGAATTATTTTATTAAATGAGCTTTTGTACCTCTTTTTCTATTTGGCCAATTCTGCCTTTCAAGGCATTCTTCTCTTCATTGAATTTTTGTACTCCTTTTATCATTTAGCCTATTATGTTTTTTAAGGTGTTGTTTTCTTTCTTTTAAAAAATTATTTATTTTTAGTTTACAACATTCAGTTGCACAAGCTTTTGAGTTTTAAATTTTCTCCCACTCTCTCCTCTAGCTCCTCCCCAAGATGGCATGCAATCTAATATAGGCTCTACATATATATTCACATTAAACATTTCACATTAATCATGCTGTAAGGAAGAATTATAAACATTGGGATGATCCACAAAATCCACAAGAAAGAAGAAACAAAACAAAACGAAATGGAACAAAAAGAGGAAGAGAGGGAGAGGGAGAGAGAGAAAGAGAGAGAGAGAATAGTATGATTCAATCTTCATTCAGATTGTATAATTCTTTCTCTAGATTTAGATGGCATCATTATGCTATCATCTTGCTTCCATTTTCCAGTGCCTAAATTTCTGCTTCTAGTTCCATAATTATTTTTTCAAAAATTTTTTTAGCAGATCAAATTTTATTGTATGTTGGACCAAGTTAGATTTCTTGGTAGGTTAACTTTCACAATCCCATTATTTTCCTATAGTCAATTAATTCTGTTCTTCCTCATTGTGCAAGCTATTTATACATAGGTAAGTGAAGTATTTAGAGAGACATATAACTGTTTTAATTCAACCTGTCACTAAATGGCATTGCTGAGGCCTAGAATAATGCATACTTTTTTTTAAAAAAACCTAGCATTTTGTCCTTTTCTCTTTGACTAAAATAAGGAATCAAGGCAGTGATCTGTGATGTAACAAAGCAGAATCTTTCAAAATTGTTCAATCTAGTCAATTCAAAATATAAATCCAAATACATCCTGGAAGATCTGCTTATATGATGATTTATATTTTTAATTATTATTTATTTATTTAATATTTTTAGTTTTCAGCATTCATTTTCATAAGAGTTTGAATTACAAATTTTCTCCCCAGTTCTACCCTTCCTCCCCCCACTCCAAGATGGCATATATTCTGATCTCCCCATTCTCCAGTCAGCTCTCCCTTCTGTCACCCCACTCCCCCCTCTCCTTTTCCCTTACTTTCTTGTAGGGCAAGATAGATTTCTATGCCACACTATCTGTATATCTTATTTCCTAGTTGCATGCAAAAGCTTTTTTGAATATCTGCTTTTAAAACTTTGAGTTCCAAATTCTCTCTCCTCTTCCCTCCTCACTCTAAGAAGTCAAGCAAATCAGCATAGGCCACATGTGTATCATTATACAAAACCCTCCCACAATAATCATGTTGTGAAAGACTGACTATATTTTGCTCCTTCCTATCCTATCCCCCTTCATTCAATTTTCTCCCTTGACCCTGTCCCTTTTCAAAAGTATTTGCTTTTGATTACCACCTGCCCCTATCTGCCCTTTCCTCTATCATCGCCCCTTTTTTTATCTCCTTCCTTCTTCTTTCCTATGGGGTAAGATACCCAATTGAGTGTGTATGTTATTCCCTCCTCAGGTCGAATCAGATGAGAGCAAGATTCATTCATTCCCCGTCACCTGCCCGCTCTTCCATTTCTACAGAACTGCTTTTTCTTGCCACTTTTATGCAAGATAAGTTACCCCATTGTATCTCTCCCTTTCTCTATCTCTTAATATATTCCTTTCTCATCCATTAATATGATTTTATTTTTTTTAGATATCATCCCTTCATATTCAACTCACCCTGTGCCCTCTGTGTATATCTATTTATCTACCTATCTATAAATATATATATATATATATATATACATTATATGTGTGTGTGTGTGTGTGTGTGTGTGTGTGTGTATTCCTTTCGGCTACCATAATACTGAGGTCTCATGAATTATACACATCATCTTTCCATGTAGGAATGTAAACAAAACAGTTCAACTTTAGTAAGTCCCTTATGATTTCACTTTCTTGATTATCTTTTCATGCTGCTCTTGATTCTTGTGTTTGAAAGTCAAATTTTCTATTCAGCTCTGGTCTTTTTACTGAGAAAGCTCAAAAATCCTTTTTTTTTGTTGAAAATCCATATTTCACCTTGGAGTATGATACTCAGTTTTGCTGGGTAGGTGATTCTTGGTTTTAATCCTAGCTCCACTGACCTCCAGAATATTGTATTCCAAGCCCTTCAATCTCTTAATGTAGAAGCTACTAGATCTTGTCTTATCCTGGTTGTATTTCCACAATACTCAAATTGTTTTTTTTCTGGATGCTGCAGTATTTTCTCCTTGACCTGGAAACTCTGGAATTTGGCAACAATGTTCCTAGGAGTTGTGTTTTGGGGATCTTTTTCAGGAGGTGATTGGTGGATTCTTTCAATTTCTATTTTACCCTCTGGCTCTAGAATATCAGGGCAGTTCTTGATAATTTCTTGAAAGATGATATCTAGGCTCTATTTTTGATCATGGCTTTCAGGTAGTCCAATAATTTTTAAATTGTCTCTCCTGGATCTATTTTCCAGGTCAGTGATTTTTCCAATGAGGCATTTCACATTGTCTTCCATTTTTTCATTCCTTTGTTTCTGTTTAATAATATCTTGATTACTCATAAAGTCACATTTTTTTTAAATTTTTTGCTTCCCCATCCTCCTCCATTTCCTAGAAAGAAGTATCTCTACAGGCTCTTCTCTAGTTCCTTCATCATTGCTTATAAAGTATTAAAATATCTTTCCAGTGGAGTTGACCTTTGATCTGGTCTTGCTTCTTATTATCCCCCCTTCACAATTTTTTCACCTGAACAGTTCTTTTAATCTCATTTGAATTTTCCATATATTTCTCCAGTATTTTTCAATATCATTTTGTCTGATAAGTTTCCTATTGGTAAAGACTCATCTAAATAAGGTCAAATTTTTTATATAAAATTTCCTAGTGTATTTATTATTTATTTTTGATGTGGCTTACAGGAATTTCAACATTGTTCCATTCATGAGGCTGTTGTTGTTTTTAATTCACCATTATATCATTTTTTGCCTCATTTTAGTCAATAAGATTTGTCATAGAGGATTTTTACTGACTTACATGTTTTTATTGCATCACCTCCCCTGCAACTTTTCTCTTCCTGTCATGTAAGTCTAATCTCTTTTGTGATTCTTAGATTGTCCACCTTCTCTCCATCCTTTTAATTTTGCAGTGTCTCTTTGTTCTTTCAGACCTATGTCTTTATATGATTTCTCTTATGGTATCTCTTTTTGTGTTCTGAACATCAACTGTGTAAACTGTTGTCACTTTGATGCCAAAGGTTTAAAAATTTTTATTGATACATTTGGATTTTACATCAGTTTTAAGCCCCTTTAAATTTAAATTTAAATTCCTTAACATTTCATAATACCATCTCTTAAAACAAAGGATAAAATAGGTATCCATGAAAAAGATAAGTATACTCAAATGGTACTCTGTGACTTATTACCAAATCTGCCACTAACAATTGTATTTAGATTATCATTAATCTAATATCCAAGCCATTTCCAGCTGAGAGAGAAGGACATTACAAACTACAACAGTCCCTTCATACTTTTTGATGTGAAACTTTACCCCAATTCGAGGTAACATTTACAGGAATCTTGAATGATTATTTCTTTTTGTCAATGATATTTTAAATATAAATAATATTTTCTTTTTCTCCAATTACATGTAAAATAATTCTCAAATGTTTTAGAGGGTTTTTTTGAGTTCTGAATTTGAAATTGCAACCCTCTCTTTCTTACATTAATCCATAGCAATAAGAATTGGATTATGACTAAAGTTGTTGGATAAGAGCATGGGTCAAAATATGAACCCTGCCTAGCAGATATGGGAATGGAAAATGTTATCATGGTGAAAGATGCTGAGGAAAGGAGTATTAGGACTTAGAAAATAAATGAGAAAGAACTCAGATCTTTCTATCCAATTGGCATAAAATTTCTCCTGAACAGATATCACTAAGATTGTTACTGACTTTTCAATAGATACAAGGTCAGAGGCCAGGGAAAGGAGCTTAATGGACTACAAGGCCTTTCTGTGGTCATAGTTCACAGCACTCACTGTCATGCACTGTTTCTTTGTTCCCTACTGAGTTGACTGGTTTATTAATTGGATTCATAAAAAAAAGAATTTATCTACAGTGGGAGGGTGGCATAGCAAAGAGAATACTGGATCTAATCAGGACACATCGGTGCAAGTCTCAGATCTGCTGTTTATTACCAACATAAGTTCAGGCAAGATTCTTTCAACTCTCTTATCCTCACTTTTTTCATCTGTGGAATAAAAGGATCTGAGCCAATCTCTTATGTCCCTTCCAGAACTAAATTGAAGGATCCTACATTATAAAATACAGAGAAAATATCAAATAGATACTTAACAAGATGAAGCACCGAAGCCATTGAGCTTTCTAAGATTTGTACCCTAGAGATCTCAAATTCTGTTTCCTATAATTCTAGATAGGAGGAGTCAGGAAGAGTCGTCATTAGAGATGGACCCAGGCTTTAGAGAGTTCTAATCCTCCCCTGAGAATCACAACTCAGAGTATATCTAAACTGCAGAATTGGGAATGTTTCCAATGGGAAACCTACTGTTTGTGTCCCAACTGAAAGTCAAGTGAGAGAATCTAATAAGCCCCATGGGGATGTACACTTCTTTGGACTCTCCATCCTGCATCCTGGCTGCAAAATCAGTTGAATCACATAGGACTGTTGCTATTGCTACTGATAACATATGAGCTATACCGTCCTTCAACCAAGAATTCTAAGGGGATGATGGTATGAGGTTTCATATATATATATATATATATATATATATATATATATATATGTATATATATATATATGCTTTCATGGATGCATAACTAGGCCAAGTATTTTCAGATTAGAAATTTGTAACATGAGTCTTCCTCTCTCCTGGAATTTAGCCCCCAGGGTTTCATGAAAGACTAAAAGTCTTAAATTTTCCTCATATATAATTACTTCTTTGCTTCTCTGTAAGGAGGAGGCTGGTGTTTGGGAAGTTTTATGGTGTTCCACCTTCACTGAATCCTTAAGAGTCAAAGTCAAAGCTAAGTAAAGAGGAAAACCTTTGCCATATGAGGACACAGGGATAACTTTCTCAAGCTGAACAAGAAGCCATAAAGAGCAGATCTGAATCTCATCCTGAGGATCCTAGAGATGATCAAAGCTTTAATGCCATCTCAAAGACCACCTCCCTAGAATTTGCTGCAGGTTCCAGTATAGGCTCCACATGAGCATACCCAGGTAGCCTTCTAGCACTTGGCTATTAGTTATAAGCAAAAAAAAAATGATACCGTCTAATTTTATGTAGACAATGTCTTTTGTTCTCATACTTCTTTGTATCTCGATAAAAGGCAGCTTTTGCTTCTTAATGACTTTAGGTAAGAAGATGGCTCAAGTAAAAGTTATTGCAAAGATTCCATATAAAAAAGGTGGTCAGGGAGCTCAAGTGTTTCTGTTACTTGACTGATTTTTAATCTTAACAGGTGAGAAATATCTTTAGAGAATTCTGCGAAGTGATTTTGAAAGATCGGTTCAGAATGATTTATTTGTAAAAGACCGTAGGAGAATAAGGAATCCATGATTTCTTTGGGAAATATTGAGAAAGAAGAATTATATGTCCTGTAAGAAAAAGTCCTATTGTGTAAAGTTGACATATATAGATCTATTGATTAAATAATAAGCATTTTGAATACCTGCTAGGTTCCAGGCACTCTTATAATTATTGGGGATATGAAAGCAAAATGCTTAGCTTTCTCTACTATCTTTTTTTCTTTTTCTTTTTTGCAGTGGGGAGGACAATTATTGTCATAATATAGTTTAAGACTGGTTACTCCTAAGCTTCTTACCTTTACCTTTTTCTTTCATTATTTCCTTTGATATTCTTATCTCTTTGTTCTTTCAAGTGAATTATTTTTTTCTAATTCAGTAAAAATTTTTTTTTGTAATTTAATTCACACGGCATTAAATATATAAATTAATTTGGGGACAATTGTGATTTTTCATTATATTGACCTTGCCTACCCATGAACAATTAATATTTCTCCAGTTATTTAAATTTGATTTCATTTGTATAAAAAGCTTTTAATATTTTTATATAGTTCCTTAGGTTTTTTTTGCAAGTATATTCCCAAGTATATTAAATTGTCTAGAGATGTTTAAATGGAGTATCTTTTACTATTTCTTCTCGCACAGTCTTTTTGTTTTATATACAAATGCTGATGATCTATGTGGATTTACTTCATATTCTGCTAATTTACTAAAATTTTTATTTCAATTACCTTTTTAGTTGAGTCTTTGGAATTTTTCAAGTACGTAATCATAAAGCCACAAAAAGAGATAGTTCGATTACCTCATTCTCTATTCTGATTTCTTCTATTTGTTTTTCTTCTCTCATTGCTACTGTTGGATATCAATATAATATTGAATAATATCGGTGACAGTGGGCATCCTAGCTTCACACCTGATCTTACTGAGAAGGCTTCTAGTTAATCCACATTACAATAAAGCTTGCTAATGGTTTTAGATAAATGATTTTTATCAATTTAAGGAAAATTCCATTTATACCAATACATTTAAGTATTTTTAATAGAAATGTGTTGAACTTTATCAAGAGCTTTTTCTACATCAATTGATAAAACCTTACGATTTAAAAAAAAAACTTTTATTATTGATGTAATCAATTATGTAAATACTTTTCCTTATGATAAATCATCTCCACATTCCTGGTATAAATCCCACTTGACCACAGTGTATAATCTTTGTAACGTATTGCTCTAACCTTTTAGCTAGTATTTTCGCATCCATATTAATTAATGAAATTGGTTTACAATTTGTTTCTGTTTTTAGTCATTCCGGTTTAGGTATCAGTATCATATATGTTCCATAAAAGGAGTTTGGTTGGATCCCTTCTTTGCCTATTATTCCACATAATATATTTTATATTGGAATTAACTGATCTTAAAATGCTGAATTGAATTCACTTGTAAATCTTTCCTTCCCAGTGCTTTTCTCTTAGGAAGCTCATTTATGGACTGCTCAATTTCTTTTTCTGAAAGAGTTCTTTTTAGATGTTCTATTTTCTCATCTGCTAATCTAGGCAATAGAGAGATAGATAGATAGATAGATAGATAGATAGATAGATAGATAGACAGACAGATAGGTAGAGATATGAACATATATATATATACAGATATACTTAGAGAGATATGTGTAAATACTCTTCCATTTTACTTAAATTATTAAATTTATTGGCATATAATTGAGAAAAATAACTCCTTATAATGGCTTTGATTACATCTTCATTAGTGGTATATTCACCCTTTCCATTTTTATACCAATGAACTGGTTTGCTTCTCTCTTTTTTAAAATGAAATTAACCAATTTTATCTATTTCATTTGTTTTTTCATAAAAATAACTTCTAGTTTTATTTATTAATTCAATTATTTTTACTGTCAAATTTATTAATTTCTAGGGTTTTGAATTTAACATTCATTTGGTGATTTTTAATTTGTTCTTTGTCTAGTTGTTTTTAATTGCATACTCACTTCGTTAGTCTATTCTTCATTTTTTTTTCTTATTTAATATATTTAGTTTTCAGTGTTGATTTTCACAGGAGTTTGAATTACAAATTTTCTCCCCATTTCTACCCTCCACCCCCACTCCAAGATGGCATATATTCTGGTTGTCCTATTCCCCAGTCAACCCTCCTTTCTGTCACCCACTCCCCTCTCATCCCCTTTTCCCTTTCTTTCTTGCAGGGCAAGATAAATTTCTATGCCCCATTGCCTGTGTATCTTATTTTCTAGTTGCATGCAAAAACTTTTTTTCTTTTGTTTTTGAACAACTACTTTTTAGAACTTTGAGTTCCAAATTCTCTCCCCTCTTCCCTTCCCACTCACCCTCCCGAAGAAATCAAGCAATTCGACATGGGACACATGCGTATCATTATGTATAATCCTTCCACAACACCCATGTTGTGAAAGACTAACTATATTTTGCTTCTTCTTAACAAATCCCCCTTAATTTTCTCCCTTGACCCTGTCCCTTTTTGAAAGTGTTTGTTTTTCATTACCTCCACCCCCATCTGCCCTCCCTTCTATCATCCCCCCTTTTTGATCTTCTTACTCCTTCTTTCCTGTGGGGTAAGATACACAACTGAGTATGTATCGTATTCCCACACCAGGTCAAATCTGATGAGGGCAAGATTCACTCATTCCCCCTCACCTGCCTTCTCTTCTCTTCCTACAGAACTGCTTTTTCTTGCCACTTTTATGTGAGATAATGTACCCCATTCTATCTCTTCCTATCTCCCTGTCTCAATATATTTCTCTCTCTCTCTCTCTCCATATATATATATACATACACACATACACATACATACATACATATATACATACATACACAGTCAAATATACATATATATATACATAAACATATATATACATAAACATACATATATACATACATATTCCCTTCAGCTACCCTAATACCCAGGTCTCATGAATCATACATATTATCTTTACATGTAGGAATGTAAACAAAACAGTTCAACTTTAGTAAGTCCCTTCCCTTGCAATTTCTTTTTCTTGTTCTTTTTCTTGATTACCTTTTCATGCTTCTCTTGATTCTTGTGTTTGAAAGTCAAATTTTCTATTCAGCTCTGGTCTTTTCACTGAGAAAGTTTGAAAGTCCTCTATTTTATTGAAAATCCATATTTTGCCTTGGAGCATGATACTCAGTTTTGCTGGGTAGGTGATTCTTGATTTTAATCCTAGCTCCATTGACCTCTGGAATATCATATTCCAAGCCCTTCAGTCTCTTAATGTAGAAGCTGCTAGATCTTGGGTTATTCTCATTGTATTTCCACAGTACTCAAATTGTTTCTTTCTGGCTGCTTGCAGTATTTTCTCTTTGATCTGGGAGCTCTGGAATTTGGCGACAATATTCCTTGGATATTTCTTTTTGGGATTTATTTGAGGAGGTGATCGGTGGATTCTTTCAATTTCTGTTTTGCCCTGTGGCTCTAGAATATCAGGGCAGTTCTCCTTGAGAATTTCTTGAAAGATGATATCTAGGTTCTTTTTTTGATCATGGCTTTCAGGTAGTCCAATAATTTTTAAATTCTCTCTCCTGGATCGATTTTCCAGGTCAGTGGTTTTTCCAATGAGATATTTCACATTGTCTTCCATTTTTTCATTCCTTTGGTTC
>JAQQSZ010011275.1:0-12291 GCA_028646595.1 Phalanger gymnotis | reverse complement strand
GCAGATGGGCTAGACCAGGTTGAAGATAACCAACAGGCCTCAAACCCATAGGTTAGTTAAGGGGCTATCTACCCCAAGCATGTGAAGACTTCCCCCTGCAGAATAAGTGATGAGAACAATTTGATCCAATAGCCACAAAGGAAGCTGGAGCAGGCCTTGGGGAGTGCTTAGAGCTTGGTCACACATCAAAGATGCCAAGTTCTTCACAGTCATCTTGACTTTTGTCCTGCCACTGGACTTTGATGACTCAGGAAGAATAAGTAAGGCTGAGGAATTTATGCAATTGTGCCTCATTTATATCTAATTCACATGCAACTCAAGACATCACCTGTGATGTCATTGGCCGTCTTCAAAAAAACAAAAAAACGAATGACCAGAAACCCCCACCCCCAAAGCTAGCCATCAGGTGGAAACAAAAACACTAACACCTCACACTGCCATTTGAACTACATCACCTCTTAACTCTAACTGCTGATAAAAGGAATCAAGAGATGATCCAAAACAGACTTCTACATGACACTTTGATGTGTGGGTTTCCCAACATTACCTTCAAAGTTACAGTTTGCTTAGGCTAACAATTAATTTCATGCACCCTTAAGTCAGTCTCAAAGACAGGATGATAATGAGGAACAAAAGGGCAGTCATCCTGAGTTTTCAAAATAGCCAGAGGCGATTTAGAACTGAATGGCTGATGGCAGACTGTATCTCAAATCAACTTCTTCCTTGCTATTCCTTTGGAAGTTATTCCTTTGTTGCAAATAGCTTCATCTGTTCAGCCTAGTTCATCTGTGCAGTGTAGAAGAACTGCTCTCACACAGTTCTGCAACTGGACTTCTGAAAAACTCAGTAATTATCTGAACTCTCAGGTGGTGTCTTTATGACTGGGCATGACTAGCACTGTTTCTATAAAAACTAGGCCTTAGGGAGTTTGAAATAAATTGTAGAGATGTCATTTGCTGTTTTACATAATTTATATTTCCCAATGTAACTGTTTCTCTTGTGTCCTAGAGAACCATTCCTATAGCAAAGAACAGAAAAGGAGGTGTGTGTGTGTGTGTGTGTGTGTGAGAGAGAGAGAGAGAGAGAGAGAGAGAGAGAGAGAAATTCAGCCAAACTAACCAATATATTGATAAACTGATACTGTCTGCAGTGTTCCATACTCATAGACCCCCACCTCTGCAAAGATGTGGGGGAGGTGCCTTCTCTGAGCTCATCTTTGTGTCTAAGCTTAGTGACAATGATTTCAGAGCATTTAGTTTTGATTACTTTCTTCTTTCCATTTATTGTTGCAGTCATTGTATATTGCTTTTTTTTGGTTCTGCTTACTTTACTTTGTATCAGCTCATGCAAGTCTTTCCATGCTTTTCTGTATCTATCATATTAACTATTGATTAGAGCATTGTATTATTCCATTATATTTGTGTACCAGAATTTGACTAATAGGTCTCTCTGGAGAATTGATGGAAAACCATGGACTAGAGTTGCACAGGATGAGAAACGCATGGAAAATTCGGTATCTGCTATTGATGGGAGGAGAAGGTATACCAAAAAGATTTAGGTGCCCAAAAGAGATCATCACTGAAAGTGTTTCCCACCGTGATGGATGATTTCCTGCACACAGTCCAAATACAGTGGATGGTAAGGTATTCCACGACTCTTTCGTGGATGACATTGTACTGGTCACATTAAGCTCAAGAATACTACGGGACCTCTTTCCTCCTCGTCCCATCAAAACTGAGAGTTATTGCTTCTAGTTAACATCTTACAGTCATGTCAATGTCTGACCATGTTCCCATTTCCTCCACGGTGCTTACAGCCCATTTTCTTGGCATATCCTCCTCTCTCATGAAAGGCTGTTTCGTGTGTCCCAAAAAGCATAGAAAAAAAGGTAAAAGTCAAGCAAAGCAGAGTTTGTGTCTACACAGAGACTGCTTTATTCCTTCCACTGAAGTGCCTGAATTCAAAAGATCAACCCTGCATTTCTGGTGCACACATACGATATACTTGTGAGGGACTTTCTACTTACCTGTATTTCATAGTCTCAACACAACCAGGTCACTATCATCTACCATTCACCCTTGCCCCCAATTTTCCCGCAGGCTTGGCAAGTTTTGCATGATAGCTCTGGTTGTGGCTTTGTTTTGGGGACACTCCTGCCTAATTCTCTACATAAAGCAGCATCAGGGGACATTATGTAACAGGATGTATTTATATCAAAGCTATGTGATGGGTTGTTGTCTTGTGTTGAAATACTGTCTACCAGATTGCTTCGTCAATGTTTGGAAAGCGCTAGGAGAGTGCCAAGAACTACTTGGTTCCCCTCCCCTTGACAGTGTACACAGAAGTTTAACTGGTGGTTTTATTAACAGCCATACCCCAATCTGCCACACTTATTTCTCAGGCAAGGAAATAGGCAAAGACAAAACACATGGAGACAAGGGGACAAGGAAAAGGTGCCAGGGCCAACGGAGGCAAAAGATGATGAGCTGTAGTGCTTAACACTTAAGGGGGGGCTGGGATTTTGTTTTTACACTGCCATATGAGACAGCATGCCATAGTGGATAGAGTACTATCTGGAAATCTGCTGAGGGCTTACTTGCACTGGGAGGGAAATGAGAAGAAGTGATTTCTAAGGGCTTATCTAAAGTCAGATCCTATCATTTTCAAGATGAAACAAACCTTCAGGTTCAAACGTAGAAAACACCACTCCAATTTATTGTGCCCTAAAGCATAGTGACATCACCTAACATATAAGTTTGTAGTGGGCGTTATCCTTGGCTCAATTAACTACAGGAGAGCTCCCTACCACACCTAGGTTCAAGTATCTTGCCTAGCAGAACGAGATATGTGGTCTGGAACAGCCTCAAAACTGCTCTAACCTTGGAATGCAATGAAAAGTACTAAGCTGGAACACCTAGAAGCAAGCTTATCAAAACCCTTAATAGGTTATTTCAAAGTATTCTGGTGTAAAAATTCTATTAAAGAGGCATTGGAGACATTCATTAAAAGAAAACCCAAACTGCAGAGATCATCTGTTTCTCAAACACCTCAGACAACAAAAATGCAGCAGCCAAGGACAGCAACAGCAGCAAAGTGACAGTAAGAAGCTTCTACTTAAATGTACACAAGGAGACAGGGTGTGAAGGCATTAGTCAAACAAACTTAACACTGAAGAGGAAGGCAGGGGGCATTATGAACAGAATCTGGCCACATCCTGCCTATGGATGAAGCCATTTTTTTGGTTGTTTTTTGTTTTCTGCGGGACTATATTACCAGTTAATATGCATTATAGGGGAGAAGAGGAAGAGAGAGAAAGAGGGGTGTGTTTGATGTGCCCAGTTCAAATAGACGGCTAGCACTAAGGAGGTAACCCTGAGGGTCTCTCAGGAAGAGAAGAGTGTGCAAGAAAGAGGATGAGGAAGATGTGAGGAAGTACTGAAAAGGGGAGAGGGGGAAGGAGCAAGGCCTAGCTTTGGTAGTAGGAAGGAGTTCCTGATGAATACTTAATGGAAGAAGAGATGTTCTGTGAAGGGAGGTAGGAACCTTGTGCTGTTTGGGGTCTGGAGAATTTGGTACTTGAAAAGACCACTGGTCCCACTTCAGGAGGGGAGTTAGAACTCCCTTGGGGCAAACTAGCATCCAGGGGAGTGGGAGGGCATGGCCCCAAGGAGATTTTGAGTTAAATGGAGAAAAGAAGGTAATCAAAAGGAGGGCATAGATCAGAGCTAGGCTGCATTGGGTCCCCCCAATATGGGTGTCGCCTCTTTGTCATCTATAGGAATTGGAACTGTTCTGGGAGAAAAGCACAATGAAAAGGGGGAAACTGCAGGGAAATTTTTACAAGGCAGTGGCAGAAACTGCCAAAAGGAGAGATCCTAGAATGTTTACCCAGGAAGCTTTGATTCCATGAGGAATACAGAGAATAGCGAGAGACAGAGAATTATTCAGGTAATGAACCCAAGAATGAAAGTAGACAGAGAGAACAGATAATGAAGAGAAAGAAATCCTCACTGGAAATAGGCATTTAAAAAAAAAGTAATTTTAAAAACTAATGAACAGAATTAGTCAAACAGAAGGAAAAGAAGGCAGAATCTCGGAGGGGAGAAAAGGGGTGGAAGACTGAATAGGCAGATAAAAGAAAGAAAAAGAAATAAGCAAGAAGAGGAGTAATAAACGGGAGGAGGTGTTCGATGGTGAAAAGAAGACAGCCAGTGGGTATAAGGTCACTTTAAAAAAAATTAAGCTAACATAAACGAAGAAACAGTACTATGTTACAACAATATGGGGGGGGGGGGGAACGACAACATGAAAAAAAAATCTCTCAGAGACAAAATGAGGAAAATATAAACTTAAGATTCATAACTTTAAATGTGAAAGGATTAAACAATCCATTAAAATGAAAAAGAATGACAGATTGGATAAGAAAATAAAATGCTACAATCTGTTGCTTACAGGAAGCACATTTAAAAAAAGACATACGCAAAATGAAACTGAGAGGGAGGGGAAAAAAAATTTACTGTTCATCAAGTGAATCCAAAAAAGGAGTTGGAATCATTCTGACAATGTAAAAACAAACATTCAAAAAATAAAAAGAACAAGAAAACTACATTATTTTAAAAGGAACCACAGACAAAAACTAGTTATCAGCAGTGAACTTATTACTGCAAATGCTTGAGTATCCAAATCCATAAAGGAAACATTTACTGAGCTAAAATAAGACACTGAAAGTAACATAATAGTGACAGGATAACTTAACATCCCTCCTCTCAGTTTTAGATAAGTCTAAAATAAAGATAAATAAAAAAGAAAATAAGAACTTTACAAATTACTGGGGAAACTAGAACTAAAAGGCTTATGGAGTCTTCTAGATGGAACTACAAAAGAATACACATAGTTCTAAAAGTTATGAAAGTTTTATAAAAATTAGGCATGTATTAGGACACAGAGATATTGCAAACAAATTTTTAAAAGACAAAACATTAACATATACTTTGCAGACCATAACGTTAAAAAAAATGTCACTGGTTTAAGGACCACAAACAAGATACAGTTCTAAATGGAGACTTAACATTGAAATATGAAATGATGAATGTGTCAAAAAATCATAAAAATAATTAATAATTATATGAAAAACAATAATGATGAAACAACAAACCAAAATTTCTGGAATACACCTAAAGCAGTCCTCAGGGATAAAATCATATCCCTAAAAACCATTATGTTAACAAAATAGAAAAAGAGAGGATTAAAGAATTGAACATGCATTCTTAAAAACAAGAAAGTGAACAAATACACAAAGCCAAAAATTAGAACAAAAGAGGAGATATTAAAAATTAGAAGAGAAATAGACAAATTGAAAACAAAAAATATATGGAAATGATAAATAAAACTAAAAAAGCTGGGTCTTTGAAAAGACAAATAAACCTTTAGCAAATCTGATTAAAAAGGCAGAAAACCAAATCAATAAAATAGCAAATGAGCAAGGTGAAATCAAAACAAAACCAGAAGAAAAAAAGAATAGTCAGAATATATTATGCATAGTTGTAGTCAAAGAAAACTGAAAACATGAAATTGAAGAATAACTTTAAAAGTATAAAATACTCAAATTATTAAAGAACAAAAAGCTTAAACAACCAAATCTCAAAAAAGGAAATAGATCTCACCATAAAGGAACTACCAAAGAAGAAACTCCTAGTACAGATAGATTCACAGAAGAATTCTATTAAACTTTAAAGGAATAATTAGTACCCATAATTCACAAATTACTCTCAAAAACTGAGAAAGAAAGCACTCTACCAGAATCCCTTTAAATGATGCAAATATTATCCTTATACCAAAGCCAGAGATAGCTAAAACAAAGAATGAAAACTATAGGTCAATATCATTCATGAATAGTAACTCAAAAATTTACAAAGAAATCTTATTAAAGAGACTACAATGATTAATCCCAGAAGTCATTCATTACGACAAAGTGGGATTGATACCAGAGATGCAAGGACAATTTCACATTAGGAAAAAAGAATCAACATGATCATATCAAAAGCTAAAACATTCAAAACCAAATGATCATCTCAAAATATGCAAAAAAAAAGTGACACTTTTTTCCCAAAAAATATTACAGGGTATAGACATAGAAAACCCCTTTTTAAGGTCATAAAAACTATCAAAAACCAAAAGTAAGCATCATAAGCAAAGAGGCTACAAAAATACAGGTGTGAGGCAAGGATGCGCACTCTCACCACTATTATTCAGTATAGTACTGGATATGTCAGCAACAGCAATAAGACAAAAGAATGAAATTAAGGGATAAAGATATAAAAGGGCAATAAAACTCAATAAAACTCTTCCTATTAACAGATGATATGATAGCATATTTGGGAAATCTTGGAGAATTAGCAAAGATACTAATTGAGACAATAGTTTCGGCAAAGTTGCAGGCTATGTTCAAAAGAAACCCTGAAAAAATCATCATCAATCAATAAAACAGAAAAACCATTGGTTAATTTAATTTTTTTAAAAAAGACAGAAAACCAAGTCACCAATATCGAAAATGAAGAGTGAATGCACTATCAATGAGGATGAAATGATAAATGCTGGAAATGTGGGAAAATTGGAACACTAATGCATTATTAGTGGAATTGTGAACTGATCCAAACATTCTGGAGAGAAATTTGGAACCACATACAAAGGGCTATAAAACTGCATATACCCTTTGACCCAGCAATACTACCACTAGGTCTGTATCCCAAAGAGATCATACAAACAAGAAAAGGACCTACATGTACAAAAATATTTTTAGCAGATCTTTTTGTGGTGGCAAAGAATTGGAAACTGAGGGGATGCCCATCAGTTGGGGAATGGCTGAACAAGTTGTGGTATATGAATGTAATGGAATATTATTGTGCTGTGAGAAATGATGAGCAGGCAGACTTTAGAAAAACCTGGAAAGACTTATATGAACTTATATGAATTTATTTATTGAGTGTCCAACAAAACTACCAAAGAATTTTTTTGGGGGGGCAGGGCAATTGGGGTTAAGTGACTTGCCCAAGGTCACACAGCTAGTATGTCAAGTGTCTGAGGCCGCATTTGAACTCGGGTCCTCCTGACTCCAGGGACGGTGCTCTACTCACTGCACCACCTAGCTGCCCACCAAAGAATTATTTTGTAGAGCTGGAGAAAATAATAACAAAATTCATCTGGAAGAGCAAAAGGTTAAGAATATCAAAAGAATTTTAAAAAAAAGGTGAAGGAAAGCAGTTCAGCAGTATCAGATTTCGAACTATATTACAAAGTGCTAATCATAAAAATAATCTGATACTGGCTAAAAAATATGATGGATCAGTGGACTAGATTGTATATCTAAGTATATAATACACAGCAGTAAATAACCATAGTAATCTAGTGTTTGAAAAACCTAAGCTTGAGGGATGAAAACTCACTATTTGACAAAAATCACTGGGAAAACAGGAAAAGTTTGGCAGAAACTAGGCATGGACCAACATCTCACAGCACATATACCAAGATAAGGTCAAAGTGAGTGCATGATTTAAACAGAAAGGGTAATATAAGTAAATTAGGGGAGCATAGAAAGATTTACACGTCAGATCAACAGACAAGGGGAGAGTTTATGACCAAACAAAAGGTAGCAAGGATCACAGGAAGCATAATGAATAACTTTGATTATACGAAATTAAAGTTTTTGCACAAACAAAACCAATGTAGCCAAAATTAGAAGGAAAGCGGGAAAGTGGGGGGAAATCTTACAAGTTTCTCTGGCAAAGGCCTCATTTCTCAAATACAGAATTGAGTCAAATTTATAAAAATAAGAGCCATTCCCCCAGTGACAAATGTTCAATAGATATAACAGATAGTTTTCAGAGGAAGAAATCAAAGCTATATATAGTAATATGAAAAAAAATGCTCTGAATCACCACTGATTAGAGAAATGAAAATTAAAACATCTCTAAGGTACCACCTTGCTCCTATCAGATTGGCTAACATGACAGAAAAGGAAAATGACAAATGCCGGAGGGGATATGGGAAAATAAGGAACACTAATGCACTATTGGAGTTGTGAACACATCTAACCATTCTGAAGAACAATTTGGAACTACGCCGAAAGGGCTATAACACTGTGCATATCCTTTGACCCAGTAATACCACTGCTAGATCTAGATCCTAAAGAGATCAAAGAAAAAGGAGAAAGATTTATATGTACAAAAATATTTACAGCAGTTCTTTTTGTGGTGGCAAAGAATTAAAGAGTGAGAGGATGTCCATGAGCTGGGGAATGGCTAAACAAGTTGTGGTATATGATTGTGACAAAATACAATTGTGCTATAAGAAATGACAAATGGTATGGTTTTTTAAAAAACCCTCTGAAGACATTTATGAATTAATGAAAAGTGAAGTAAGCAGAAGCAGGAGATCATTGCGCACAGTAACAGCAATGTTGTACTGATGATCAACTGTTAAAGAGTTATGTACTCTGATCAATACAGGGATCCAAGACAATTCCAAAGGATTCATGACGGAAAATGCTATCTACCTCCAGAAAGAGAACTGATGAACTATGAGAACAAACTGAAGGATAAGTTTTTTACTTTATTTTTCTCTTCTTTTTTTCAACATGGCTAATATTATTTAACATGTAAAATTGATATCGTTGCTTGCCTTCTCACTGGGTGGAATAGGGACTAGAGAGGAGGAATTTGAAACTAAATTCTTTTTTAACTGAAATGTTAAAAACAAATAATGAGTTTTAAATATTCAGTGCTCCCATCTAGGCTATGCCGACATAATAAAAACGACCAATCTACCTATTAATTTACACTTTTAATGCTATATCAATCAAATGGTCAAAGGGATATTTTACAGAACTTGATAAAATAACAATTCATTTGGAAAAACAAAAGTTCTAGATTAGACTACGAAGGGCAAAGATGAAAAGAGGTAGGGACAAAGGGGGAATAGTACTTCCAGACCTCAAACTGTATTATAAAGCAGCAGTCATCATTTGGTACTGGTTAAGCTTAAATCTGGCCTCAGACACTTGACACACTTACTAGCTGTGTGACCTTGGGCAAGTCACTTAACCCCAAGTGCCCTGCCTTCCCCCTCTTAAAAAAAAAAAAAAGAACACTAACTTATATTCCACAATACACTCTAATTCTGGAAAGGAATTTGGAATTATGTGAATAAAGTGACTAAAATGTCCATACCCTTTGAACTACAGACATCATTTCTGGGCTTATAACCTCAAGGAAGTTATCAATAAAAAGAAAATACTCATACACAGCACAGTATTTATAACAACACTTTTTGTAACAGCAAAAAACTGGAAACATAGCAGATGCCCATCAACTGAGGAATGGCTTAACCAAACTGCAGTTCGGGGTTTTCTGGTGCATAAATATAATGGAATATTATTGTGCTATAAGAAATTATGTATCTGATGAATACAGAGAAGTATGGAAAGATCTTTGTGAACCAATTAAGAGTGAAGTAAACAGAGCCAATAAAACCATGTAAACAATAACTATAACGTAAATGGAAAAAACAACCACATACCAAAAAATCAAAAGAGAATGTAACAAAATTAGAAAGATCAGGAATAATTCAAATGAAGAGATATAGGAGGACACCCAAACCCCAGCCCATCTGTGGAGGTGGAAGATTTATAGGTGTTACATGTTACACGTTTTTCAGACTTTTTCAGTGTATTGATCAGTTGTGCTGACATTTATTACTCTTTAAAAAAATAGTGTTATATGGGATCGTTCTCTGGGAGGGAGAGGAGTAGAAAACTAGGGATAACTTCATGATCTAAATAAACAGAAGTCATCGATAAAAATTTATCTTTAAAAAAATAATAGAACAAGTTTTGTTATGAGATAGCTTTCTGGGAAGGTAAGAGGAGAGATGCAGGGAGAAAGTCAGATGACATAAAAATAAAATATATCAATTAGAAAATTATTTTTAAAAAAGAAATGTGTGCTAATGCAGAAGCTCACACTGAGTTCCAGAAAACTGCTTTCTGCCTGATAGGATTAAAGATGCAATACTGGTAGAAAGAGTCTTGGCCTGACAGTCAAGAGACAGAGGCTCTAGCCCTAAATCCTTGCTAACTCGGAATCCCAAGCCACCTAATCTAACCCACAGCTGAACAAAAATGCTCTCAGGAAATATCTGATAAGTGAACAATGATTCAGCCTTTGCTTACAGATCTTCCAAGGAGAACCTACTACACACAAAAGTAGTCCGTTCTACTTGGGCGATGCTCAAATTATTAGGCTTCCCTTGACATTAAGCTTAAATCGGCCTCTGTGTAACTTTCACCTACTTTTTTCAAAGGAAGCCCTTTAAAAAGGGGAAGAGAGCTATCAAGTCCGCCTAAGATTTCTCCCCTCCAACCTAAATACATCTTCAATTCCTTCAATTGATCCACATTCTCCTTGTTACTTCCCCTTTCTAACAGGATAACTACTCCAGTTCTGCCTATCGCCTGTAGAGCCACCATAAGGTAGAAATGATAGAATCTATATGAAAGCCCTTTTAAAAAGATAATCACCACTCTGCTCAGTATTCTTGACATGCTTGTCATCTCTGGGGAGGTTACAATTCAATTCAACAAATATTTACTAAGCAAAAAAAAAAGCAATAAACTAAGATATGTAGCCATTTATCAGGTTACACTTCCTGGCTATTTGCAAACATCCCACTTGGGCCCAGCCCACCAAGAAACGTAAAAGACTGCCAAGCTACTATGAATCTACTATGAATCATAAGCCTCTTGTCATTTAAAGAATTACCAACCATACAAAGCCTCCCTCTGCTCACAAGCCTGAGTAAATGAACAATGTAGTTACAAGAAAACTGGAAAAAAAATACAACCATCCACATGTTTGGAAACCATTATAGAACATGGTCTCAGAATATTGCTTCCTATAAACTTGCATTAAGGCTCTCTTGAGAGGAAAAAAGAAAAGCACAGGCGGAGCCAAGATGGCGGCTGGAAAGCAGGGACTTCCGTGAGCTCCCCACCACATCCCTTCAAAAACCTGTAAAAAATGGCTCTAAACAAATTCTAGAATTGCAGAACCCACGAAACAGCAGAGGGAAGCAGGGCTCCAGCCCAGGACAGCTTGGATGGTGGTTGGGTAAGGTCTATCCCACACGAAGCTGGGAGCAGAGAGGAGCAGAGTGCAGCATGAGCCACACCTGGATCAGCCAGACAGGGGCCGGGCAGAGCAGGCCCTGGCACCCTGCATCAGTGAGCTGTGGCAGTTACCAGACTTCTCAACCCACAAACACCAAAGACAACGGAGAACTGCAGAACCCATGAGGTAGCAGAGGGAAGCAGGGCTCCAGCCCAGGACAGCCTGGATGGTCACTGGGTAAGGTCTATTGCCCGGAGCTGAGGGGAGCAGAGCCCAGGATGAGCCATGCCTGAACCAGCCAGACAGGGGCCGGGCAGAGCAGGCCCTGGCACCCTGCATCAGTGACCTGTGGCACTTACCAGACTTCTCACCTCACAAACACCAAAGACAACCAAGAAGGTTAGTAGGAAAAACAGTGGGAGACAGAGTGAAGGAGTTCGAGGTTCATCCACCACCCCTGGGGGCAGCAGGGGAGGTGCAACTACAGAACTACAGCTGCAGTTGCTTCCAGCCCCAGGCCCACCTGGTGGGAGGAATTAAGTGGCGCATCAGAGGAGGAGTGCAGAACCTGCTTAAGATCTGAGTCAAGTCTGGGTTGGAGGTTCTTAGGGTAGGAGGAGCACTGGTGTGGCAGAGCTGGCCATACAGAAATAGCTCTGAAAACAACACAACATCCCCTCAAGCTTGGAACAAAGTACTCGCTACTCTACAAGCAGCCATACCCCAACAAAAAACTCAAGGCTCAAGTACTTGGCTGGGAACATGGCCGGGCAGCAAAAATGGACTCAGATTCAGAACCAGACTTTGGAATCTTTCTTTGGTGACAAAGAAGACCAAAACATACAGCCAGAAGAAGTCAACAAAGTCAAAGAGCCTACATCAAAAGCCTCCAAGAAAAACATGATCTGGCCTCAGGCCATGGAAGAGCTCAAAAAGGATCTGGAAAAGCAAGTTAGAGAAGTAGAGGAAAAATTGGGAAGAGAAATGAGGATGAGAGAAAACCATGAAAAACAAGTCAATGACTTGCTAAAGGAGACCCAAAAAAATACTGAAGAAAACAACACCTTAAAAAATAGACTAATTCAAATGCAAAAGAGCTCCAAAAAGCCAATGAGGAGAAGAATGCCTT
>JAQQSZ010011274.1:0-12291 GCA_028646595.1 Phalanger gymnotis | reverse complement strand
AGACCAAATATAATTCATAGTTACCAACATCTAGGTTCAGCCCAGGAGCTCATAACAAGGGCTGGCCCAGAGTCACTTGAGCCACCCCTGCTGTGGGTCAGAGCTCCGAAAAAGAGAAGCCAACCCCTGGTTTTATATATTTTTCAGGGTCAAGGGTGAGTCACACATGAGACTCACCCACGTGACCTAAAATCATCACAAAGAGGTGACTTAAACCCACGTGGTCTAAAAGCCTCTGATGTCCCAAACATGTCACTCAAACCCATGTGTAAACTAGGCCCTCCCCTGAGGCAAGGAGGTCACCAAGGACTCCCAAACTAATCAAGGAAACAAAGGCCAAACTCTTCAAGGGCACTTGGTTGAACGAGTGCTAAGAGCCCATTTTGATTACCAACACAGTCCCACAGCTAGTAAGTGACTGAGGCAGGATTTGAACTCAGGTCTTCCTGATTCCAGACTCAGCATTTTATCCAGTGCGCCACCTAACTAGCTTTCTATATAGAGCGGAAAGCAGAGCACCTGTTGTCAGTGTGTGGCAAGTGTATACTGGCAAGAAACAGAGATGACTGTTGCCTGTGGTGCACATTGCTGTGTTCTGGATTCCCCCTGCCTTGTGTTTCTTAGAGTTGAATGGAGGGTATTCATGGACATTTTTGACGGTCTGGGGATCACGGATTGTGTTGTTCTTCAAGCGTAGCCTTTGCCAGAATTGGAAGTGTAAGCCATGATCAAGTTGTATTTCAGATCTATCCAAGAGCTGCCTTTCATTGATTTATTCAACATCTGAAATTGAACACTCTCCGTGTTCCCCATAATCAGCAAATGAGTGCAACGTGGTGGGCATTGGGATGTAGTATTTAAGCCCAATTTACCATTTATGCCTTACTCAGTCCCTACTCTAATTAAATATTGTTATAGGACCTCCCTCCTCCTTTTTTTTAAGCTCTATATCTTTATGGGACTGGGGAAGTTACTGGTACTGCTTTCTAAGATTAAGAAAGAGATAATGTAGAAAGCTCAGTTTTACTAGGTATTTTTTTTGTTAACCTAAGCAGTTGCCTTACTTTAACCAGAATTCTAAGTGTAAGTGACTGGAGATAAGAAAATGAAAATTATACTGCACAGGAAAATCTATCTGAAGAAGGGAGGAGAATTATTCAGAGACTTTCAGTTTCTTGCAACATCTGACCTTTTGCTACAGAGACAGAAATACCTTTGGGTACTAGGAGATGCAATGAAACCTTACCTATAAAATGACAGACAAATGCATATTTTAAAGTATGCTTTAAAAAGAAGTAGTTTTATTACTTTTAGATGCTGTCCTTATTGTGAACTAAGTTACAAATGGTTGCTAACAAGTAAAGTGAGATATTTAACTGAAAAATTTCACAATAGGCCTGCATTATATATTAATGCATTATAAAAACAAATACTTCTTACTCCTCACTTCTCACTGCCACCCCCTCATGTTGGGATTACTATAATATCCCTCCAGCTCGTCTCCCTGTCTCTAGTCTCCTATTTCATTAACTTCTCCTTCACAATGCTGTGAAATGGATATCCCCAAAGACTACCCCACCAACTCTGAATACAAACAGTGGAGGGGAGGAAGGAAATTGTCCTCATAATAGGGAAATATTGGGTTCGAGTCCCCTCCCTCACATATATGGACTCTGTGACTCTGGGTAAATCGCTTAACCTCTGAGATTTCTAGGCAGCCTTGTAAGGTATAGTTGTAGAATAGTGACTTCTTTGCAATGGAGGAAGGAAGAGTTTTCTCACCAGGAGTTTCAGACATCAACGGTGTCAAATTGTCATAGAAATAGAAGCTTCTAAGCTTCATACATAAGGATCCTGACAGGTATATATTGATTTAGAAGACCACATATTAACATTATATATGTTCTGTTGTATTTTTATTTATTTTGTTATGTATTTCCCAATTACATTTTAACATGTGGGAGTACGGCCTTGTGTTTGATCTCTCTGCCCTACACCAATGAAATCACAGGTCTGGAAAAACCAGCTTTTCTATTGAAGAACTTACTTAGTTCCTTATGACTTGGGACCTCTCACTTTTACAGTGATAGCCTCTTTTTATACTCTTCCAAGGGGGAAAAAAACACCACCACTCTGGTCTAATCAGGTCAACCTCTTTAACTATCTGTTCCTCTAAATACCATGTTAAAGTCTACCTCTGCTTTTGCTTATGCAGTTTGTTGGAGAAAGCTGTGGGGTCTGAAAATTAGATGCTGGTGCATCTGTAAATCTTAATAGCAGTTCAAGAAAGCATAGGAAATTCTGAACGGTGTACATGAATTGAAGAAAAGAATAATTCATCTTCTGAGAAATTGTCTCTCCATTACCTAGGTCCTTTCCATGACTTGTTCACTGACCTTATTTAACCAGGTCAACATAGGTCTTGAGAACTGGTAGCTTCTCGCTCCACATGGAGCCTGTGAAGTTGGAGTCAAGAGGAGGATCTGGCCCCTTCAATAAGAAACTGTGCAGTTACTTTCTTTTCTGGCTCCTGTTTCTGCCTCTTCCTCAGCTGCCAAAGCATGATCTTATGTAATAAGATTTTTTCTAAACCATATATAACAAATATAAAAACAAAATCTGTAGTTATGATTTGTTAAGTTAAGATAGCACTTCATTATCTTTGCTCTTTCAATATTATTAATAGTTTTTCTGGATTCTTAAATTTTACTATCATGCTTTTCAGTAGAATGTAAGCTCCTTGAGGGCAGGTTTCTTTTTTTTTTTTACTTTTTTTATCTTATCTGTATTCCTACACATAGGGAGGCAGAGCCAAGGTGGCAGAATGAAGGCAAGGACTTGGCCAAGCTCCCCTCCAAATACCTTTAAAAAATGACTCTAAACAAATTCTAGAGCAGCAGAACCCATTAAAAGAGAGTGAAACAAATTTCCAGCCCAAGACAACTTACAAGGTCAGCAGGAAAGGTCTGTTGCACCAGGCTGAGAGGAATGCAGCCCAGTGCAAGTTGTGCTAGCGTGTGCCAGGCCCCAGCAAGCCTGGAGCCAGCCTCAGGGCGACTGAATTGCTGGTAGCTGTGGCAGTTTTCGGACCTCTTGGCCCACAGACACCAGGGACAACTTAGAAGGTCGGAAGGAAGGGTTTGTTGCACTGGGGTAGGAGTGGAGCACAGTCCAGTGCAGGCCCTGCCAGCACAGCACAGCCTCGGCAGGCCAGGAGCAGGCTTTGGGAGTGACTGAATCAGCAGTGATAAAACAAAGTAAAATTAACCTGTGTCACAAGCCGTGGCTGTTTCTGGGGCTCTCAGCTCACAGACTGTAAGGGGGTTGAACAACTGGTCAGAAAGAGATTATAGGAGTCTCTTTGCTAGCATTGAAGCAGGACTGTTGCTTTGCCCACACTCGAATCTGGGTCACAGTCCTAGGTGGCAGTTCCAGGGTGAGGGGGAGCACTAGCATAGCAGAGCTTGTAGTAGCAGTGGAGGGGCTACCCTTATCACAGTTTCAGGGCAGAAAAGAGTGCTTGTAATTGCTTAAAGACCAGAGCACAAGTGAGGAGAGTAGAAAACACCTCTCCTTAGAGCTTATCACTTTGGATAAGAACTGAAAACTTACAGGTCTCTTCAAGTATTTCTGAAAACAGCTGCACAAAACCCCTGGAGCTTCGGACAGTTTGCCTTCTGCCTTGGAAGCAGAGCCCTACTTTAACAAACAGTTAAAAGTCAAGTAATAGGCTGGGAAAATAAGCAAACAATGGAAAAAAAAACTGACTATAGAAAGTTAACATGGTAACAAGGAATATAATACATGCTTAGAAGAAGATAGCAAAGTCAACCCTCCTACATCCAAAGCCTCCAAGAAAAATATGAATTGGTCTCAGGCTGTGGCAGAGCTCAAAAAGGATTTTGAAAATCAAATAAGAGAGGTAGAGGAAAAATTGGGAAGAGAACTGAGAGTGATGCAAGAAAATCATGATAAAGGAATAAACAGGTTGGTGGAGACACAAAAAAAATACTAAAGAAAATAACACTTTAAAAAACAGAGTAGGCTAAATGGCAAAAGAGGTCCAAAAAACCAATGAGGAGAAGAATGCCGTAAAAAACAAAATTGGCCAAATGGAAAAGGAGGTCCAAAAGCTCACTGAAGAAAATAATTGCTTAAAAATTAGAATGTATTCCTACACATAGGTGCATATTGACTTGCACGTGGTAGGATCTTCATAAATGCTTATTGACTTGAAATCTAAATAAATTCTGTTTTCCTAAAGAGGAAAATACTTATGCTATCACAGATCTCTGAGATTGGGTTGAAATTTAGATCCATGGTGTTCTTTATTAGTAAAGAGGAATTAATCCCTGGAACTAAATACATTCTGGTTTTTTCCCCATTGCTATACCACTCAATTCCAACTAGAAACAAAAAGGACTGAATTGTTCTTGTTATTTTTTAAGAAGCTACTGGAAAGTCTAATTTTTGTTTGAATATATTATAGATAGCAGAGCAAGGAATCTCTGGACTATGCATCTTAAATTCTGAACTAGAGCTCTCAGTATTTGACTGCATGAGAAATTTCTAACATTATTCCCTCCAGCTGTGATCCCTCTTCCCCCTCTGTGTCTATTCATTTCCTTCCTATTTTTCAAAGTCCAATGCCAATCCTACCTCCTTCTCAAGACCTCCCTAGTGACCATTTTTCCCCCTCTAGGTTCTTTTGTACTTCTTTCTTTTTTTTGAGGATTTAAAAAGTTTTATTCATATTTCATTTTTACATTACATTTAGATTATTCCTACTTTGTGAAAGGTTTTTATAACAGGAGTACAACAGTGAAGGAAAATTAATAATACAGTGATATTATCTGAAATTGCAGTCCACACTTCTCAACATTCCCCCCATTGCTATTTTTAAAAATTAAGAGAAATCAATTTTCTCACTCTTATCCTCCACTGCATTGGAGAAAATTTTCATTGCAGTAAATATCCATAATAAATTCTAATTCCCACAATGGTTGAATAAATATCCATAATAAAATTCTAATTCCCACAAAGTGTGTCTTGTTTTATACCTTAAGTTTTTTGCATCTCTGTAATGGATAGCACGTTTCACCATTAGGCCTGTGCAATCATTGATAGTCATTTTATTGATCATAGTTCATTCAGCTTTCAAAGTTGCTTTTTTTTTTTACAGCATTCTTATTGTATAAATTCCTTCCTTGGTTCTTTGATTTTATTATTTTTTTGGAGGGAGGAAAGCGGGGCAGTTGGGGTTAAGTGACTTGCCCAGGGTCACACAGCTAGTAAGTGTCACATATGAACTCAGGTCCTCCTGACTACAGGGCCCGTGCACTACTCACTGTGCCACCTAGCTGCCCCTTTTGATTTTATTTTTAATCCCTTTATAAGAATCTTCAAAATTGTTCATTTTTATAATATTTATGATAGGGAATAAATTTTTTCTGGTTTTGCTTATTTCATTCTTCATTGGTTCAAGCAAATCTTTCCATTTAAAAAAACAATTTTTATCCATGGTTTCTGTTTCTTTCATGACCATAGTAAACCGTGTGTGGTTCCCCACTTTTACCTCTCCCCAAGAGCCATACCATAAAACAAATAGTGGTTTGTCTAGTTTTTACTGAGGGAAAAAATCAGTATAACTGGTCAATAGATTGAGAAAGCCCCAAAATATGTATGGCATATGACATCTGTGGACCTCCTGCTACCTCCAGGTTGTAGGTTAGGGGCATCTTCTTATATCTCTTCATTTGTCTTAGATGCAAAAGCCAATAGAAGAAGATGGTGAAACCTCTCCACTCCTACTTACAGAGTTCTTACAAAGACCAATCTCCTGAGCAGAACTGTTTCCCACTGTCAACTCCCAATAACACCTTCCAAACACGAAGCTCTGAGTTGCTAGAATAGGACCACATAGATCAGGTCTCTCTGCAGTACAACGCAACTTGTCCTGTGCATCACTTCCTCTCATTCTTTTCATATCCATGGATGTGATAAGTCCAGGCTGGGCAGTTTCAGGATCCAGACTGATTTCCTTATGGAATTTTCTCTTGATCATTTTTTTTCTGATTCAGGCTCCTCTTCAAGTGAGGTTGGGACAATTTGAAGGACTGTGCTACTATGCACAGTTGCTGGTTGGTTTCTAGCACTTGGACATTTCAAACTTGAATGAATGTTTTGGAGGACACAGTCTTTGCAGAAATTGTGACCACATTCTATAGATTCTATAGACATGTGAAGAAATCTAGGCAGATAGAGCATGTCACCTTTTCTGAAATACTTGAAGTAAGATATGAGGCCATGATTCTTTCTGAAGCCTCTGATTTGGGTCTTTCCCTGTGTTTGGTGCTCCCTTCAGTTTCTGTATTTACTTCTATGCCACATAATTATCACCTTATTATGTAATGTTCCATTTTTCTAGTTTTCCATTTCATATAATTTAAGAACTTTATTACATATTGGTTTAGAATGGAATTGCAATCCAATGGGATTAGCCTTTTCATTTCTGCTTGTCAGAGTAGATGGTTAATAAATGCGTATTTAATGTAATTGAATCAGTAGATCAGGGCCATGTCTTATGCAATAATTCTTTGATTAGAAAATTCCTTGATATGAGATGAGAGGTCCACTATAAGAAGTCAACTTTGTGCGTGTGGGTGGTTTTTTTTTCTTAAAAAAAATTAACAGCAAAAAAGAGCCCTTTTAAAATCATATGAAGCAAATGTTATTATTTTTATTTTTGCTTTTTTCATCAAAACAAGCAGAGTGGGAAAAAAGCTTGATTTGAAGTTATGGGTCCAGAAATAGGTTCACAAATACGGGTTCAGAAATAGGTTCACAAATATGGGTTCAAAATAGGTTCTGCCACCTATTTGTGTGGCCAGAAATTAAACTCTCTGAGCTTCAGTTTCCTTACCTGTAAAATGTGTTGGATTAGATGACCTCTAAGTGTCTTTAAAATTCTAAATTGGTTTTCCTTGCTCAGTTGAAAGTAAGCAGAGAGAGATTTGTGAATTTTGGGAAGTTTGTTTTCTATGTCTTCATCTTATCCCTTCTTTACCCTTTATCTTCCAGTTCTTTGTGGTGACTATATACCCCACTTCAGATCCTCAAATATTTAATCTCTTCCATCCAGCACTTTTCTCATTCCTCCCCATTGGGAAAGACTTGAAGATAAACCTTTACAACTTTTGATGGACTGACTAATTATATACTTTCATACCAATATTAGGGACAGAAAGAAATATAAACTACACTCCTGGCTCTTCAGGACCTTATTTACTAATCAGATTCTAAACAAGACAGTATCTGTACCAATAGTTATAGTACTGGTTAGTACACAATAAGGGCCATTTATATGGCCCTTACTGCTAATGAGAATTAAAGGTGTTTAGGGAAGGAAAATACTTTTGGTTAGGATGATTACAAAATACTTCCTAAAGGAGATGGAGTTGGAGTTGGGCCTAGAAGGATGCATAGAATTTCAAAAATAGTAGCCTTTGAGACAAGAGTATACTAGTATAGGCAAAGTTCCAGAGCAGGACAATTCAAGTTATATTGAAGGAGCAGCAGGTAGCGTACTGCATTGGCCAAATTGGAGTATCTCTTTTAGTTGTATGGGTGAAAATGGGTGTGTAAAGTATGATTGGGGCCAGATAATGAAGGACATTGAATATCAGACTAAGAAGTTTGGGATATAATCAGTAGATGCTCAGCCATTATTGATGAATTGAACACAGAACATTGAGATGATCAAAGTGATATTTTAGATATATCAATATGGCACTGATCTGCAAGATGGGTTAGAAGGGAAAGAGATTGGGTCCTGGGAAACCTACTGTTGTTGTAAGGGGTCTAGTGGGGTGAGTAAATTAGGGGGAATTTAGCAATTGGGATGTCCCGGTGAGGACAGAAAGACATGAGCCAGAGAGATAGGAGATGAGAAAATTGTGGTTAGAAAAGGGAGTGTGTTGTTGTTGTTTGATTGTTTGATTCTCTGACTCTTTGTGGACCATACTATCCATGGGGTTGCACTGGTAAAGATAATGGAGGGGTTTGCCATTTCCTTTTCCAGCAGATTAAGGCAAACAGAGGCTAACTGACTTGCGCAGGGTCATGTAGCTGGTATCTGAGGCCCGATTTGAACTCTGGTCTTCCCGAATGCAGCAGGCCCAGCACTCTATCCACTGTACTACCTAGCTACCCCTAACTGATTTTGAACTTTTTACTCAAAGAGACTTAGATATTTTGATTCTGAAATCATGGGAAATTAAAATGAGAGAGGTCTGAATTTAGCTTGGCTTATGGTGCTTAAAATGATAATCCTTGGAAATCTGTTACAATGCCATAAACCATTTATTTGAAATCTATTGATTCAGAATTTATACTCAACTGGCCTGAAGTTTACCTTTCTGTTATTTTTGAAGATAGGGTGACCTGAGCAAACTACTATTGTACATAAAATTACACAGACTATATTTAGTTACTGAAGAGGAGAAGCTATTTTAAGAACTTTTAGCACAAGAATTTTTTACATGTGTATGGTTACTAATTACAAATGAGTCATTTATTAATTTATGAGGACATTATAGGATCTCTATTGAAAAAAAATTTGCTTTAAATAAAAGTTTATTATTAGGATCTTAGATTTACAGCTGAAAGAAACCCTAGAGGTCATCTATGGTAACCTTATTTTACAGATCAGGACATTAAAGCCCATCAAAAGCAAAACACTTGTGCAAGATCACATGGAGAATCCATACTCTCTAACTCAAACCCCTCTTCCTACAGTGAGGTCTTTGAAAGCTGAGTATATGTCTTTATGGCAGAGAGTGGGGTAGATAATTGGGAGACACTGGAGAAGGAGTTGGGAAAGATTGGTTTGGGGGGAGTGATAGAAACATGGGAATAGGGAGAAGAAGGTTATGGAAATGTGACCTTATTTTTATACTGGGAGATTCTAGAGACTTACTCTCACTTGGGCTGAGAATGTGGTAGAGTGGTCTATTTTGCTAGAAAAGGAAGATGGAGAGAGAGGAGGACAAAACAAAACAGCAGTAGGCTGTATGTGTGTGTGTGTGTGTGTGTGTGTATGTGTATCTATCTGTATTTCTGTCAGGAGAACACAGATGGGAGACTCAGTGAATCTGGAGATGTACATACATCTTTGGAATGAATAAATGCCCAATCATAGATCTCTGGTTTATTTCCCTCCTTTTGATAAAATGTTCTGTGATATTGTGAATCATGGGTTTGCAGGTAGAGTATGGGTGGGGTTGTTGTCATGTATAGTTTCCTAGTTTTCTTGAGTGGGGACTATAAGAATGAAAAAAATCTCCCATAAGAATGTAAAAAGAAGTGTCTACTTCACCATCTTGTGTCATGAGCATATTCTTGATCTAGGTCATAAAAGTAAGAAAAGAAAATTCCAGAAGGTATTAAAATGTGCTAGAAACAATACTGTCATTTAGATTTATCATGAATTCATACAAGGTTTTAAGGTATTTTCTTCCTATCAGAGCAATGTGGATACTTATGTGGATTATGTCTCAAGTCAAACTCTGAAATTTCAGAGCAGCGTGGATATTTTCAAAGGCTTGGCTAGTGGAGTACAAAGTATTACAGATGCTACCAAGCTGAAAAAAATCTTCATATATGACTTCCCTAGTGGTGGATTGTATGTGTGCCATCTGAAGAATAGGCTAAGCTTGAAAAAGGTCATCACCAGGTAGGATGTGATGAATTTTCTGGTCACCGCTAATCACAAAAACATGTATTATGGCACAATACAGATATTGTAATCTATACCAGGATGAAATCACATTTATCTTTAAAGTGTGACAGTAAAAATAGTTGGCATTTGTATCTTACTTTAAAGGCTTAAAAAGTGATTTCCACATGTAACTTCCCTACTAGAATTTCTATCATACGTATGCCAATTTCTCTTTCTTAGTTTGAGGTCAAAGGTAGGAGGAAATAACATGAAGCATTAGGAAGGGAAGCAGTATCTGATTTTATATTCTTGGGCTCAAAGATCACTGTAGATGGTGACTGCAGCCATGAAGTTAAAACACTCTTGCTCCTTGGAAGGAAAGCCACGACAAATCTGGACAGCATTCTGAAAAGCAGAGACATCACCTTGCTGACAAAGGTCCATATAGTCAAAGCTGTGGTTTTCCCAATAGCAATGTTATGGCTATGAGGGTTGGACTATAAGGAAAGCTGAGTGCTGCAGAATTGATGCTTTGGAATTTTGGTGCTGGAGAAGACTTTTTAGAGTCCCTTGGACAGCAAGGAGGTCAAGTAAGTAAGTCAATACTTAAATTAATTCAGGCCATATACTGGAAGGTCAAATACTGCAGTGAAGCTTAAATAATTTGGCCACATAATGACATTCACTGGAAAAGACCTTGATGTTGGGAAAGATTGAAGGGAAAAGAGAAAAGGGACAGTAGAAGATGAGATGGATGGATAGTGTCACAGAAACAATGAACATGAACTTGGACAGACTTTGGGAGATAGTGGAAGACAGAAGGGCCTGGCGTGTTGTGGTCCATAGGAGTCACTGAGCAACTGAAGAACAACAATTAGGGGAGTGAGTGGATTTCTTTATGTGAATAAAAAGGAAAGAGGGCAACAGGGATTGATCAAGAAAGAGAAAATTTGCCTATGCCATTGTCACTTACTTGTGCTATCACTTGAATATTGAGGTCACAGGCATGGGCCAGATCCAGATTTGCTAAAGAGCAGATGAGCTTAGAAGGCAATGTTCAAGAACAATGGCAGAGTGGAGCCCTGTCAGAGGCCAGAGTAGACCTGGAGGAGGTAAGAGAAGATTCCTTTAAAAAAAAAGCTGGATAAGACATTTGCAGTGTGCAGTGCTTCTGCGACAAGATGAAATGATCCCCATGCTAAGGTGACATTATGCCTTCGATGATGAGGAGGCAAGTCAGTGTTCCAAGTATTTGTTGTACTCATTCCCTTTGATCTATCCTTAGTGAGGTAAAGGAGGTGGGGTTGAGTTGAATAAAGTGGCTTCCTTTGTGACATTAAAACTTCTGATTGGATGAATAAATGAATGAATGAGAGTTCATACTGACCCCCAGTGATCCTTTTGTTTCATTATCCTCTTCCACTTTGAATAAATTTCCTTTATTCTAACTATGTTGATGATTAAATAATAAGAAAACACAGGGGATCAAGAAGAAAAGGATGAATTTTCCTGGAGTGGTACGGATGCAAAATGAGCTATGATCTGATTAAAGCCTTGGGGTGACTACCACACATTTCTGGAATCTCAGAGAGCTGTCTGCTACTTCCCCTTTGGCTCCATCCTTTTGTGGATGGAATTAATGTTCTCAGTCTAAGAGCACAAGTTGAGAGATTAGTCTTTGTAAGGGGAAGGCTCACCTCTTCATCAGAGACTGTAGCAAAGGAGAAGGGAAGGGAGAATGGGGATGAAGAAGAAGTTTGTGGCTTTAAGTGGCGGTTGATTTTTTTAAAATTTGCGTCTGAGTTTCAGTGGTAGAGACTGTAGTGATTTCCTGTGTAGCCAGTTCACGCTAATAAAATCCAATGGAGCTTAAAGCCTGTTCATCTCTTCCCTGCTATGGATACTGACAAAAGGAACACAGGATTAAGGGAATTTACCAGAAAAGACATTCAAATTGCCCATCAAAAGAACTGAAGTTTTCTAAAAGTGAATAAAGCATTTGCTTGTATATGAGAGGGAAGAACTCAAGCAAAGAAGGGTAGGATTGATAAGAAGCTGCTAGTAAGCTACTTTTCAAGCATCTCAATCTCTGGTCCTTTTGACTTCCTCTTTGTCCTTTGCCTCCTGGCTGGGCTAGGTGTGAGCTCTTGGCTTTCTGCCTCTCTTTCAGCTGGACTCCTGTTGATTGGTTGACATTGGTGAGGTGACAGATTCCTAAAGGCTCTTGGGAACCTAGCATCTATTTATCTTTTCTAATTTTGTCTTCCTGACCTAAGTTTGGTGCCCTGAATCAGAGTCCTGTTCTTCTGATTCAAGAGTAATTCCTTTCTATTGATTCTTAGCCTATTTTACTGGAACTGCTTCTTCTCTTACTCAAACATCTGCCTCTATCCCTTTGTCCCAAAGGAGTAATGCAGTTAGCTAGTCAAAGAATCATAGAAATGAAGTACTAGAGTGAACTTTATAGATACTTTAGTTCAATCCTTCATTGTGAAGGAACTGAGTCCCATAGAGGTTAAAGCCTCTGTCTAAAGATCATAGAACTAATTAGTGACAGAGCCAGACCTAGTTCC
>JAQQSZ010011273.1:0-12292 GCA_028646595.1 Phalanger gymnotis | reverse complement strand
TCCATATTCCCTCCTTTTCAGCCCAGCTTATCTTACCCTTTTCCCTTATTATTTCTTCCCTCTCTTCTAACCACCACTCCCTTTTCTTTCCCCTTTCCACTCATACTGCCTGTAGGATAAGTTTGATTTCTGTATTCCTATTCCCTCCTTGAACCAAATCCAATGAGAGTAAAGCTCAAATACTGCCCTTTTCCCTCCCTTCTTTCCCTCTAGTATAATATATTTTCATACCTCTTCATGTGATGTAATTTACCCTTTTCTACCTGCTCCTTACCTCTTTTCCCAGAACAATCCCTTTGTACCCCTTAATTATTTTTTATCATCACATCACTTAATTTATATTCACACCCTCTGTCTATGTATATCCCTTCCTGAGCTAGAAGTCTCCTGAACCCCCACTTCTGGCTCCTCTATTCCAGGGTTTCTCCCAAGGCAGTATTCTCTGGGTCATTCAATGTAAAGGAGAGAGGGAAGGGAGCATCTACATTTTACTGGGTCATGATGGCTACTAGAAGTTCAAGAAGGTAAAGTTTCAAACCTTTAGACTGTGGGCTAAAGGCCTCAGGAGTAGCTGCTGCCACTGATGCAGGCTCTGGGTTTCTTTGCTTCTATCTCATGTGGGTCTGTCAGACTCCCAACCTGGGCTGAGAGTCCTGGGGATTGCCACCACAGCCAGCAATTCAGCCCTTGGCCTACTCCCACTCAAGTATGGTTTAGTTCCCCACACCTGGCATTCTCCCAGCCTGGTGAGCTGGCTGGTTTCCATTGCTGCTTCTGCTCTCCTGTGGTCGGGTGTAGTTCCATACACCCAGCACTCTCCCAGCCCACAGATCTGCCCTGTTGATCCTGTGGGTTCTGACTTTCCAGTCTGACATGCTCAGTCACTTACTGGCTTCTACCTCTCTCAAATCTGCTCAGATTCATTTTTTAGAGGTATCTGACAGAATTTGCAAGGGAGCTCTGGTAGGTCTCTGTTTTCAAGCCACCATCTTGGCTCCACCCCCTCATATCTTTTTGGTCAATTTTCCCAGTAATATTTTAGACTATGGAATCCAGCCTATATTTTATCTGAATACTTTTAATCACATACTCAACAACTTGAGGGATATCAGTCTATGGAAGCTTCTCTTTATCACAAACTCCAAAATAGTTCGGTTACTTCCTTCCAAGGTTTCTACTTCAGCAACAAGTACTTTTTTTGTCAGAATTAAGTCTAGCATAACAGTTTCCCTTGTCACTTGACTTTTTGGAGAATAAATTTAATTTTAAGTTGTCAAGAATTTGTCAGTTTTTCTGCTTTTAGAAGATAAAGCTGTATGCTTCAGTGGAAGGACTGCATCTGTTATGCACACTCGTCACCCATTTTTCCCTTCTGATCAGATAGTGTATAGTTTATTCTCTCAGTAATATTACCTGTTTCCTCCTTTACCTATCCTGATCAGAATTCTCTCCATCTAGCTTCTCTATTACCACTACTGTGTTCCTAATAAAGACCTGTTCACTGTTCACTTTCGTTGAGTCTCTTTGTTTTGGATAATACATATTCTTCCTGTATATCAGTGTATTCATGTCCTGCCAAAGGTCTTGAAGATGAATGTTTCTCCTTACAGAAAGATCTCAAATTCACTTTGTTTATTACCCCTTTCTCCTTCCAATTATATGCATACATCTCAGGTTGTGAGTTTTATTACTGCCATTTTTCTGGAATATTATCTGTAGAGAAGAAGTAGTCTGATTCATTTTCAGTAATATACGGGCCTGCAGATTTCATATATGTGTATATAAACATATGTGTGTCTACCTTCCATGTTCAGTTTTAAGCATTCTTGATAAAATTTACAAGTCCTCTGGAAAATACATATTTTAATAAGAAATCTACGTATTACCAAAAGAACTACTTACTATATTTAGTTCTGTTCTTTCATACCTCACTCTTTGGACAAATCATATCCAATAACAGACTCTTTCCCCTATCTCCACCTTTTTAGAACCTTTCTCTTGCATTATAGTTATTTGTGTGTGTGTAGCAACCTAATTAAACTCTAATCTCTTTGACAGCAAGAAAAATGACATTTTTCATCATTGTATACCTACCATCTAGTCTAATGCGTTGCACATCATAAGTACTTAATAAACATTGAACCACACTTTATGTTTTATAACATGTTGCTCTGGATATATCCATCATATTCACCAAGATTTCATTCAGGAAACCAATGTTTAATCCATTGTGTAAGAAGTATGAGTTAAATTTCCTCAGTTACCGATAGAACAAAGACTTTCCAGATTATATCAAAAAGCCAGAAAGCTGACAGATTTTTTTCTATTGTCTAAGTCCAAAGTAGGCTTCTTCTTTGTGAAAACCCTTAAATAGGAACCCTAACTCCTTGGCTTGAGTTAGAGTCTAATGAGATACCAACCTATCCCTATTCTCCAATCTGTTGGGCTGAGCAGCCTTCTGTTAAGCTTGTCTTCATTTAAACATTGCATCTAAAGAATACAGAAAGTATTTCCAATGAATTAAAGTTTTGTGAATGAAGTCAAAGACTGAGATATTCTTCAGGGCAACAGGTTGACTTTTCTCTCCCCACAAGAGTTGGATGACTCTGGAGGAGAGAGTGAGGCTAATGACTTCGTGCAACTCTGCCTCACTCAAATCCAGTTCGTGCACAAGACAAGACATTACCCATGTTGTCACTGGTCCTTTTTGAAAATGAAGGATGAACAAAAACAAAGATTCATCATAAAGCTGGCTATAACAAAGAAGACAAAGAGTCAGTGGTTACACACTGATTGTGCCCATCATATAAGCACAGGAATCATGATCATCAGAGAAAACAAGCTAAATAAAGTCACATGGCCATTAAATTGTGAATTTACCCCTATCTATGGCTCCTTCAAAACAGGTTTGAAGCAGAAAGATATCTTTTCATTACCTTAGACAACTATGCTTTAGCTGACCTATGGAGAAAGGCAGCATGGATTCTCTAGAATTGTCAAATAGAATCATTCATAAACACAAATTTTATGTCGCTTTTTTAATGTGCAAGTTAAAGTCAATAACTAGACAAATTGAGGGAAAGATGGGATTTCATTAACATGGTCACTGACAGCTTTCTAGTTCTATGGAATGCTATAGTTATACATAAAACTGACATTTCATTTGCTCAAAACTTCAGCTGGAAGGTGATTGCATATATGTATGGAGTTAGCATTCTGTCACAGAACAAATAGGAGTGTCTCCACAGAATTCTACAGTTCACTATTATTCAGTAGCATTGATGTGCCTCTTGCAGCCAATCTCCAGCTATATTACAAGGCATAAAAGAAATCTTTCATGCTACAAAGTCATATATGATTGTAAATGTCATTTTCCCCTCTCAGCAACATTGTTGCTTAACGGATCCGTTTGTTGGCTATTAGGTTTCTATTCTGATCCCAGAAGGGAGAAAACTGGCCTTCTCCTTTAAGATACTCCGAAAACTTCAGTTAGGCTCATTGTTTAAGAAAAAACTAAACATGCTGAGCTATCAGGTATAAGTCTGAGGAAGAGAATATGCTCTTTGGGTCAATCCTGTGAAACTAACCTATTGACCATTCAGTTTCATCCTGTACCTTTGTTGATGGCAAATTTATGTTATGTTCCCCTCTCTCCTATCGGGGAAAGCTGAAGATTGATGCAATATTTGGCCCAATCATGCCAGGCAACTGGAAGAATGGGAAGAAATCATAGGGATAGTAGAGAGAAGAAAAAATACATGACAGAGAGATCTCAGGATTTCTTGACCCCACCAACAGACAAATTACTTCATGGAGATGCATTGATGGACCTAAAAGTAGCAATTTTCTTCTGTAGTTAAGAGGTATTTCCATTTCACCCATCTCTGTTTCATGATTATTTCCTTGAAAATATACATTTTCTAATACATAACTGATACGTATGTGTTCAAGACACATTAGATGATAAGAGAACCCATAAAAATAAATAAATAATTATGCATTATTGTCGCTCCTATAAAAAGGATTACTTTCTTTTTGGAACATGTACCATACACTAACATACCTTCAGGCTCTTAAAGCTATAATTATGTCCATCCCCTTAGAAGAATAATTATCAAGGAATCCCTCAATGACTTCAGCAATAAAGATAGAATAATTACATGGGGAGTAAGCAAATTCTTATTTGAAGAAAGAAATTAATCAATGCTTTATTGAGTTAGCTTTGGTATGACTTAAATAGATACATGTGAAAGATAATGGAGAATAAACAAATCAATTAATAAATAAGCATTTGTTAAATGTCTATTATGTCCCAGGCACTGTGTTAGGTGCTGGGAATGAAAATGCAATCAATGAAACAATTACTATCAAAAAAGACTTTATATTCCAACAGAAGAATATAAGGAGATATTTGTCATATATATATATATGCATGCATATGAATATATATGTGTGTATGTGTTTGTATATAGAATAAATACTAACTAGTTAAATATCAGAAAGTTTGAGGAGGTGAGCACTAGGGAACCAGGAAAGAGCAATAAATATTACATTTAGCCAAGAGAAAAGGTACAGCTTCTCATTTGGGCTAAGTGATCTCCCCTCCTGAATGCAACCAGAGTTTGGCAAGGAAATAAGCAGAGATTCTCAGATCTTCATAGACAGTGCCATCTGCTGAAAAATAATGCATTTATTCTTCTTCATTATAGGGTGCTAGAATACAAAATGGCTCATTGAAAGATATTGATGATAACATAAACCTACCTTAAGTTTCATGGGAAATCATTTGACTAATATGAAGCTAAGAAAAATCTCATTTAGAGGCAGACGAAATCAAAGTTAAATTAATTAATTAAAGGTTAATAGATTTGATTTATAGATGAAATTCCTTTTTATCCAAGGAAATGTGTTATTGTTCTATATAAAATAGAGGCAACAAACTTTATTGGATGGCAGGCCAGCTTTAGACTCAGAAAGACAAGGGTTCAAATACCAGCTATGAGAATGTGGGAAAGTCATTTAACTTCTCACTGTTCCAAGCAATTCTCTAAGATTATAAATAACAACAGAGGTGCTAATCTACCCTGGTAGAAGTTATTTCCAAACTGGCTTTTTCTATTCTGATTAAATTATAGGCACAATAAAACAAAAATAAAATACACATGTCATTTGAGCCCTGATAAGATTTGACTAGTGACTGAAAATTAAGTGAAATTTTCTTAGCATATATTTTGTCTCTGAACCTGCAAGCTGCTGTATTACTACATTTCATTAGAGGCATTTGGTGTGCAGTAGAGAGAGTGCTGGGAAGTCAAGAAGACTGAAGTTCAAATTCATCCTCAGACACTTAGTGGCTACACAACCCTAAACGAGTCATTTAACCCCTGCCTCAGTTTCCTCAAGTGTAAATGGGCATAGTAACAGTACCTACCTCACAGAATTGTTGTATTAGGTGAGATAATATTCATAAAATACTTATCATAATGCCTGGCACATAGTAGGTGGTAAGGAAATGCTTATTCCTTTGAAAGTTAAACTTTCAAAAAATGATTTTTCTGGGGCAAAAAGATACATTGTTTCAGATAAGATCATTTTTACCTTTATAAATGGTGCCTAACATTTTATGACTCAGACTCAAAACTCCAAGAGAAAACTATTATGTAGGAAAAATAAATCAAAGGCTTACATGAGGTGAGGGTAAGAACGGATAACACCTCATGGACAAAGGCCCCCTGACCATTAGAATCCTCCTTTAGAAGATTGTTGCTATGAATCAAGCTTAAATAACCACATTTTAAAGGAATATTAGTTATGTATATTTTCCTTAATTAATTAGTAAATCATGTAGACCTTGTATATAATTTTTGGTTGTATAATTAAACTAGAAACACATAAATAAAGCAGGACCATTTTTAGTATGTCATTACTCTTGAAAATAGTCATTTCCTATTCCTTTAATATTCTTCTCCAAGACGCTAATTCCAAAATTTTTCTTTCTTTCTAATCTTCCCTCACCCTCACCTAGTAGTCTTCAGAATACACACACGCATACACACACACACACACACACACACACATTTTCCTCACATGCTTTCCTCACAGTACAAATCCCATTGCTAGAATATAAATTTTTACTCATGGGTAGTGCCTTCCCATCTGCTTCAAGAAATTTGTCTTTCAAACTAATAACTTCAGGACTACTTACTCTAAATTGGGGCACATCTCCATGGAATATCCACCTATCTCAGTAAAGTGACACTATGTTCAGATTGTCACTAGAATATGCCCAAAAGGACTGAAGTATTCCTACTCTTGAAACTTTTTTTAAGCTGCTTTCTTCAAGGTTCCAGAAATCTATTATAAAATTCCTTTTGCATTAGAAGCAAAGTCATCTTCTCAAGACATGATGGTACATGGATGGAACTATGATCTCATTACGGTTATTGCCTCTATCACTGCAAATCATAAATTCTTTCCACACATCTTCTTGTCCTATTCAAATCTCATCTATTTTCTTCCATAACTCCTCTGGTCCTTACAATACAATACAGAAATGAGACATTTATGTTCCCTTATTCTGAGTAAATGGCCAGCACATCTCCCTTTCTACTCAGACATGTCCTTGATATCTTTTATACTGCTTCTAAAATATGAAAACCATCATTGGCATTGTTTAAATCCATCATTCAATTGTTCTTTGGACCATCTAGTATTCTGATTGTGATTGTGATGTTATATAATTCATAACCATATAAAACCACCAAGAGAACAATTTGTGTTAAAGAGTTAAGGATTTGCAGCAGATAGTGATTAAGGATCATTGAAAGCATGGCAGAAGTTCCAAAATGAGATAAAACTAAACCTCCTTTTACTGACCAGATTTACAGAAAACACAAATCTTACAGGGAAAATTAACACATTGGATGACAAAGACAGGATAAAAAAAAGATCCTCATAGGCTACAACAATGGACTGAGGCTAATCAGTTTCAATTCAAATTAATTCAACAAATGTTAAGTCCCTACTATGTGTCACCTACAATATCAAGGTATTGTATATACAAAGAAAAAAATAAAATATCTTATGTCCTTAAAAGGATTAACTTCTACTGAGAAGAAACAACAGCACAAGTAATTATAAAACAAATTTAAGGTAAATGCTAAGTAATTATGGAAAGAGCAGTACTGAGAGGATCTGAAAATTCTCAGTGTTAGAAGTAGTACTTGAGCAGAATACTGATGGGAGCCACGAATTTGATGAGGTAGAAATGAGGAGGGAGAGCATTCCAGGAACAAGGTAAAGTGTGTTGTATATGGTGAACAGCAGACAAGTTAGTTTGGCTGGAATATAGAGTACAGGAGGCTGAGTTATGGGAATCAGTCCGAAAACAGAAGTTGAAGCCATTTTGTGAAAGGCTTTAAATGACAAACATAAGAGTCTGTATCTCATTCTAGAGTCAATAAGGGGGTCAGTGGAGTTTCTTGAGTGATGGAATGGTACCACGAAACCTCAAGTTTAGGAATGTGAATTTTTGGCTGGGAAGCTAAGTTAAAGAGGGTAAAGGCTGGAGGCAAGCGACCAATTAGAAGACTTGCAGTAATATAAGCTGGAGATGACAAGAGCCTCATTTAGGGTGGTGACTATATGTGAAAAGAAGGGGATAGAGTAAAGAGATGTTTTTGGGTTAGGTAACACTTAGTAAATTATTTTTTTAGAAAGGGAGGTGAGAGAAAATGATGAGTAAAGGGTGAATATAGTTGCAAGACTATGTAACTATACAAATAGTGGTACTCTTGAAAGAAATATTAAAATTAAGAAAAGGAAAGAATTTAAGGAGAACAAAACAATGAATTGTTTTGGAAATGTTGATTGGTAACTTCATTATATTTCTTCCATATTTACTAACTTAATTTTTGCCATATTACTCTATTCCAACTTTTATGGTGAAGTTATCAAGAATCAAAGTATCTGTTGAATTCATTTGAAAGATCTTGACATATTCTTCCTAGAACTTCTCTCTTCTTTATCCTGCACTACAGACATTGGCACATAAGACATGACTATCTTGGTAAATAAAGGAATTGACTTAACCATATATCTCAAAGCAACAAGAGACGTTATTTCCAGAGACATTTGGTTATCTCACTTTATAATATTCATAATAAATGAACCATCAGACAACTATAAACACAATAGAAGCTAATGCATCAACATCTTTTCAGAGGATAAGCAAATTCTAAGTAGAACTAGACAAAAATATAAAATTGATCTTGGAAAAATACCAAATGTTACAAAGAAAATGAAAAGAAATGCAGCAAATATAATTGTTGTCTTCAAATACTCAGACTGTACTGTGGAAGAGGGACTAGACTTATTCTAGTACTATTACAGAGGAGCAAAAATTGGATCAACTGGCTAACTTTTCAGGGAGACATAATTTGACCCATTATAAGGTAGGACTTCCAAACAATTGGTGATTTCCCCAAATAAATGATCTGCTTCATGAGGTATTATCTTCTTCATTGCTGGATATTCAAAAAGAAAGCTATAGCTATTAATTATTTGTTAGGAGTGGTTCATACACTAAGTAGAAGCTGGACTACATGCTTTCTAAGGACTCTTATGAGTCTATGATTTTAATTAGACCTAAATAATTATGTTTTTTTCTGTTCATCAGTACCACATTGCAATGGGTTAAGAAAAAGAAGGCTACTTTAATTTTGAAAATTCATAGTGGAAAGCACTGGATTTAGAGTAAGGAAATAGAGTCCAATCCTGGATCTGATGCTCATTACCTGTGCTATCTTACATCTTAGTTTCTTCATCTATAAAATGAAGGGACTGGACTAGCTAAGTTCTATGTTCCTCTCCAGTTTTGAACCACTGATCCTCTAATTAGAGGAAAACCAATGAGAATGCATTGCTGGTTGCTTGGTTGCTGAGGTAGACAAGGTAGCATGCTGTGTTGTACTCAGAGGATTTATTGTTGCAATGAGGCATGAATGATCTCTTAAACAGCAAAAAATATGTTCTGGTAAAACTGTGTTGACCATGTCACTCCTTTCCTGTCATAGCTAGGCAAGTGAAGACAGATGAAATGGAAAGACCTGTAGGTAGTATCTGAACTTTTAAAAAACATTGCAAAGTGTCATTCAATTACAGATGGCACTAATGGAAATGAGCTTGCTGTAGGAAAAGAAAACACTTTCAAAAATTGCTGCCTTGGATACTTGTTTTAAGGATTATTTTTCATTAAATGTCTAGATTCTTCCTAAATAATACATTCTGGTACAGGAATATTTAATAAAGAGATTTTTTAACTGACTGAAAATAATAATAAAGAAGGAGTTCTGAGCACAGTCTACAAAAAGAAATAACCTTTTTCCAGTCTATAAAATTCCCCTGATAAATTTTTGAAATGAAGTATTCATCATTCAGTGAGAGTGCTGGAAAGTAGTGGTTTAAGAGGACCCTAAATTTACCATGCTTACACCAGAATTGCTTCTATATCAAAAAAGGAATGTTTCACATTGAATTTACTAGCACATATCAATTTATTCATGAAACACCTATTCTCCTATAAAATGCATTCTTCTTTTCCTTTACCTTTGTATGCCATCTACAATACTTGGAAGCAGCAGTCCTTTCCCGAGACCATCAAGTTTGTGTTCATCAGACAGAGTAAAAGCTTCCGGTTGGCCCAGAATCTCAACAAACTAAAATTTGCAAAGAGCTGAATAGGTTTTTTTTTTAATGAAAGTAAATTTCTTTTTATTTGAAAGAAGTTGAATAAGGGGGGCAGAGCCAAGATGGCACTGTGAAAGGAAGGAACTACCAGAGCTCTCTCACAAATTCTGTCAGATATGTCTAAAAAGTGAATCTGAGCAGATTTGAGAGAGTTAGAAACCACTAGTGGACTGAGAGGGGTAGGAGCTCTGGGCATGCAGCACTAGACCAAACCAACGAGGAACAGCGGAGGAATTCAGCCAGTGTGTGGATCTGGGAGAGCGCTGGGTGAGCGAAATGCCAGAGCAGGAATAATCCCTGGGTGGAAGTACCAGCTATGGCTGCAATTGAGCCCCAGGCCTCTCAGCCCAGGACAGGAGTCTGTCAGAGTGGAGAGCCTGCAGCTGCAGGAGCAGCTAGCCAGGAGGCCTTCAACCCACAGTCTAAAGGTTTGAAACTCGCCTTCTTGAGCTTCTAGGAGCCATGATGTGCAGGTAAAATAGCTTTTATCTTTCCCTTGAATAAACCCAGAGAACAAAACCTTAGGAGAAACAGAGGAACCAGAAGGGGAGCTTCAGTAGTGAGAGAAGTGGGGGAGAGGGACCTACCTCTGGTGGCAGAAGGAGACTAGTGCAGGAAGACAGTTGTTCCAGCAGCCCTCACCTCAGTGGAACAATGAGAGTACCTGAGCCCTAGGGGGCAGAACTAACTAACTTCAATGCCAGGACCCCAGACTTGGCTTTGCACAGCCAGGGGAAGTGGCAGACACTAACACAGACAAAAGGTGAGACCACCCATGCTTTAGAACAGTCCTGGGGAGGAGGAGACTCCCAGCAGCCAGACCACCCCTCCCCCACACCTCACAAAACCAGAGACCATAATATATAAAGCTAGATCTAGATAAATGCAAGAGCAGAGATACACTTCAGAAACCAGGAGAAAAAAAACACCATGAAAAAGAATAGTAAGAAGCTTTCAAAGATGATTGATTCGTAGTATAGAGACAGGGAATATCAAAATACCAATTCATAAGAGGACACATGGACACTACACCCACATATGAAACCTCAAAAGGGAAAGTGAACTGGTCTCCAGACCAAAAAGCATTCCTGGAAGACCTCAAGGAGGACTTTAAAAAACAAATAAGGGAGGTAAAAGAAAAAATGGAAAAAAAATTCAATGAGGAAAACAAATCTTTAAAATGTAAAATTGGGGAATTGGTTAAGGAAAATCAAAATATAAATGGAGAAAGTGTCTCATGGAAAAGTAAAATCAACCAAATGGAAAAGGAGATAGAGAAGAAAAAGGAAGAAAACCAAGCATTAAAAATTAGAATTGGGCAAGTAGAAGCTAATGATTCTATGAGACATCAAGAATCAGTCAAACAAAATCTAAAGAATGAAAAAATAGAAGAAAATGTGAAATATCTGATTGGAAAAGCAACTGACCTGGAAAATAGATCCAGGAGAGACAACATAAGAATTATTGGTCTACCTGAAAGCTATAATGAAAAAAGAGCCTGGACAGTATCCTCCATGAAATCCTTAAGGAAAATTGCCTGGAGGTCCTAGAACCAGAGGATAAAATTATCGTTGAAAGAATCTATGGTGGGGGGCAGGGGGAGGAGGGAGCCAAGATAGTGGCTGAAAAGCAGGGACTTGCCTAAAGCTGTCCCTCAGGACTCTCCAAACACCTATAAAAATGGCTCTGAACAAATTCTAGAACAGCAGAACCCACAAAATAGCAGAGAGAAGATGAGCTCCAGCCCAGAACAGCCTGGATGGTCCCTGGGTAAGGTCTGTCACACCGTGCTGGGAGTGCAGCTGAGCAGAGCCCAGCATGGGCTGTGCCTGGACCAAGCAGATGGGGAGCCAGGCAGGAACAGGCACCCTGATTCAGTGAGCTGTGGCAGTTACCAGACTTCTCAATGTACAAATGCCTAAGACAACAGGGAAGGTTAGTGGGAAAAACTGCTGAACAGAATGAAAGGAGTTTGTGGTTGGCCACTGCCCCAGAACAGGCAGAGGTGGTGCAGCTCTGAGGCTGCTTCCAGAACTACAGCTGCAGTTGCTTCCTGCCCGAGGCCCACCTGGTGGGAGGAATTAAGTGGCAGACCCCAGCGGGAGTGCAGAACCTTCTTAGATCTGAGTCACAGCCTGGGTTGGTGGCTCTTGGGGGAGAAGGAGCTCTGGCGTGGCAGAGCTTGCTGTGTAGAAATAGCTCTGAAAACAACAGTGCAGCCCCTCAAGCTTGGGACAAAGTACTCTCTATTCTACAAGCAGTTGCACACCAACACAAAGCTCAAGGGTCAAGTAGTTGGCTGGGAACATGAACAGGCAGCAAAAACGGACTCAGATTCAGACTCAGCCTTTGGAATCTTTCTTTGGTGACAAAGAAGACCAAAACATACAGCCACAAGAAGTTAACAAAGTCAAAGAGCCTATATCAAAAGCCTTCAAGAAAAACATGAACTTGTCTCGGGCCGTGGAAGAGCTCAAAAAGGACTTGGAAAAGCAAGTAAGAGAAGTAGAGGAAAAATTGGGAAGAGAAATGAAAAGGATGTGAG
>JAQQSZ010011272.1:0-12292 GCA_028646595.1 Phalanger gymnotis | reverse complement strand
TTCAAAACCAAAAAAAAAAAGTTTTTTCATGCAACTAGAAAATAAGATACACAGGCAATGGGGCATAGAAATTTATCTTGCCCTACAAGAAAGGAAGGGAAAAGGGGATGGGAGGGGAGTGGGGTGACAGAAGGGAGTGCTGACTGGGGAAAAGGGCAACCAGAATATGTGCTTTCTTGGAGTGGGGGGAGGGTAGAAATGGGGAGAAAAGTTATAATTCAAACTCTTGTGAAAATCAATGCTGAAAACTAAATATATTAAATAAAATTTAAAAAAAAAGTTTTTGAGCACAGCTTCTGTCTCCCTTGATCCTTCAGTCCCTCCTACTAGCTGGAAAAAATTAGCCCTCTTGCCAGTAAGGTGATCTATTCATATTTAGCAGAATATGCTATAAGTGGGCTTATAAATATGCCTCTACCAAAAGTTCGTTAAAAAAAAGTCTCATTGATTCAATCTTTCTGAATCATGAACTTGTCTTTGGTGGCAAATCTCTCTCATCCTAAAATATATACTCATCACCTGGATACCTGTCACATAGCCTAGATGTTTTTGAGTCATTAAGAAATGTTTGTTGATCGATGAGATTGATCAAGGGAAGGGATTGATAGCTTAATAGTGTAGACATTATTGGAGATTAATTAGAGAAAATAGAGATTATGAAGCCATCAAATAAAGTGAAAGCTGCGATGATGGAGAGAAGACAAATTTGAAATATTTTAAAGGTATAACTTGGAACTTGGCAATGAATTGAGAAAGAGGAAAGTGCTAAAGATTGAAGGCCAATGGCAGAACCTTGAGTATCAATAATACAACAAATTTTTATTAAGTGCCTACTACAAAGAACAAGGCACTGCATTCAGTACTGAAATAAAAAGATAAAATTTAAAAGTCTCTTCCCTCATAGATCTTATAACTGGTAGAATATAACACATAAACGAACAGGGAAAATCTATTCATTTTGCTAATGAGACCTTGGAAAAGCACAAAACTTTTGACAAAGCCATGTTTTTAAGATGATGCTCTATTTCATTGATGAACAGACATATTTCAGGTATAAATAAACTATCCATTGGCCTATCGGTGAGGCAAAAAATAAGTCCAAGGAAAAAAACAGTATTCTAACAACATGTTTAGCTTATTTTTGATATTTGTTTTTAATATTATATTCATTTCCATATATATTATTTTCCTTTTCCTACACGGAAAGCCTTTACTTGTAAGATTTTAAAAGAAAAAGGCAGTTGATGATCCAACCATTCTGGAGATCAATTTGGAACTATGCCCATAGAGTAATCAAACTGTGCATACCCTTTGATGCAGCAGTACCACTACTAGGTCTGTATCCCAAAGAGATCATAAAAAAGGGAAAAGGACAGATGTCCAAAAATATTTATAGCAGCTCTTTTTGTGGTGGCAAAGAAATGGAAATTGAGGGGATGCCCATCAACTGGGGAATGGCTGAACAAGTTGTGGTATATGGATGTGATGGAATACTATTGTGCCATAAGAAATGATGAACAGGCAGATTTCAAAAAAACCTGGAAGGACTTACATGAATTGATGCTGAGTGAAGTGAGCTGAACCACAAGAACATTATACACAGTAACAGCAACATTGTGTGATGACCAACTATTACTGACTTACCACTTTTCAGCAATGCAATGATTCAAGACTATTCTAAAAGACTCGTGATGGGAAATGCTATCCACATCCAGAGAAAGAACTAGAGTCTGAGTGCAAATTGAAGCATATTATTTTTACTTTTTTTGTATTTTGTAGTTTTTCCCTTTTGTTCTGTTTCTTCTCTCACAACACAACTAATGTGAAAATATGTTTACATGATTGCACATGTATTACCCATATCTCAGATTGCTTGCTGTCTTAAGAAGGTACGGAGAAAAAATTTGAAACTCAAAATCTTATAAAAATGAATGTTAAACGTTATCTTTACACGTAATCGGAAAAAAATATTATTTGCCAAAAAAAGGCAATTAAACAAAATTAACCAACATATCTGTGTGTCTTACAGTATATGCAACATTCCCCATCCATGTTCCTCTACCTCAACAAGGAGGGAAGTGCATTCTATTGTCTCTTCTCCTGGGCCAACCTTGGTCTTTATATTTACATGGTACTCAGTTTCTCTTTTTTTGTTGTTCTTTCCACATATATTGTTGTAGTAGTTGTATATGTTGGTTGCCTGTTTTTGCTTACTTCATTCTGTATCTGTTCATGTGACTTCTCATGGTTTTCCAAATTCTTTATATTTGTAGTTTCTTATGAAACTAGTTTGGTAATATCCCATGACATTCATGTACCACAATTTGAGTAGCCATTCCTAAACTGATGGCCAACTACTCTATTTTCAGTTCTTTGTTACCACAAAAAAGTGCTGCTATGAATATTTTGTTGTATGTCGGGACCTTTCGATTGTTGACATCCTTGGGGTAGAGTAGTAAGATTCCTAAGTCAAAGGGCGAGAAGAATTTTGTGATCTTTTTAATGTAATTTCAAACATGCTACTAATTGAAAGAAAAAAAAGAAATTATTCATCAAGAATTTTTTAAAATAGATGCTTAAGGATACTGCCTAGCAAAAAAGGTAATGATACGGTGAGATCTGTGATGTTTTTCTCTTCTCTATCCCATTTGAATAACTTTGGAAAATAAAACATGGCCTTTTGAAGGGCTGTTAGTTGAAAGAGACCAGAGGAGAAAAAGGAAGATAGCCAGTGGGACTTGAGCAAAGGTAACTTCAGAAGAAGTAGACTGGGAGGTTTTGTACTTGTCTCGCATGAACAGATGAGACAGAAAAACTAAAGAACTCTCAAAACTCATACTTAACTTTCCTAAGAAACTGATATATTGGATAGCTAGAGCACAGAGGTGAGATGCCACCAGAAACACCTAGAAATCAGAGAAACAGGAAAAATTATCACCATCATCACTATCTCCCTCTATCACTGGACAATAGCATCCCAAGGGAAGAATTAGCAGGGGGCAGAGACTGGGGAATACTTTGTACACATTTTCCCAGATTTCAGAAGTGTGTGTTATAAACCAAAAAAAAATCCCTAGGATGTAATCAGACCCCTTTGATCATAAGTTCCTCTGTTACAAGAATTAGAACAAAATGGTAACAAAGTAATAATGAATGTTTTTTTCTTCCTCGGCTCACATGAGAATTCTAGAATTTAAGATTTGGAAGTTGTCTTAGAGATCATCTCTTCCAGGATTTTAAAAATATTTTTGTCATGGTCCCTTTGGCAGTTTAGACTGAAGTGTCTGAACCCCTTTTAAGAACGATGTTTTAAATTCAATTTTACTTTCAGTTCCAAATTATTTTTCTCCCCACATTTCCTTCCTCCACATTGGGAAGGCAAAAAAAAATACAAAACCCATTACAAATGTGCAGTTATACAAAACATATTTCAGTACTGGCATGATCTGAGGTGGAGGTAGGGAAGCAAAGGAAAAAAGAAAGAGAAAAGTATGCTTCAACCATAATGATGTCTTTTAAATAATTGAAAGAAACGTTAAATGTCAGAGGTTAATGAAAAAAGTAATTGTTTTTCTCCATCCAAATTCCTGAATCCCTTGAAACCCACCCATTGACCCCCTAATTTTACAGAGAGATCCAGAGAAGTAAAACTGGACCAGGGTTAGAAAGTTAGCGGGAGAGGTTTCCTGAGATCCAAGTCTAGTGTTCTTTCTATTACAACTCATGACCACCCACTCCCCAATTAGATTTTACAAATTAAAAAACACTTAAATTATAACAAGCAAATCAAAAGACACACTATCCTAACATGTGTACATTTGTTGTATGGTCACGAATTCCTGGTACCAGGGGAACAATACTACTAACTCGATTACCTTAAATAACTACTAAGCATCATTATTATTAGCAATCTAAGTATTCTTCAATCCAGAAACAAGCTCCTTAGAGTATGATCACCCTTCTTCCCAAGAAGTAAGCCCCAAGAGGCACCCTATAATGTGAGTTATTTTTTATTTGCATACTTATATATTTTTGTAAGGTGCTTGAGGATAGAAACAGTGTCTCATACCCCTTTCCCTGATGCCTCCATACAGTGACCTGAAGTTGTGCGCTCAGAAAGGACCTGGGTTTAAATTTGGCTTCTGATGCTTATCTGTGTGACTTCGGGGAGTTCATTTAGCTTCCTTGGGCCTCAATTTCTTCATAAATAAAATGAGAGGATTAGACTAGATGGAATCTGAGATTCATTCCAGCTCTATTCTTTGCAGTGGCTATGGGTTTAGGTAGATGAAGGAGGCAGCTCCACGTTCCCTTTATCCCTAAGAAGGCATCAAGTACAATTGGTCAATATGGAAGAAATTCTTGCAAAGAAGGGAAGAGGACAGTGGAGGTGAGGCCTACTACATGATCGTGCTTGTTCTTCTAAGAATACATCATAGGACAGCTGTCTATCCTGCTTAACCGTAAGTCATAACTCATTCATATTTGAAGGTGACACATTATATCTCATTATAGTCACTGCCAAAAACAATATTTTTTGGCTTTCATAAGTTACTGCAAAGTGGAAATCAGTACATTTCTAGCAGTCCTGGAAATTGCCTTGGAAGTGACAGATTTTTTTAAAAGATCTTTTTTGTTGATGATGTTATCCATCATCTCTGATCTTCCTATGGCAATGATTATTATTAACTTTATGTGTTATTCATAAAGAAGAAGATCAGGACCCCAATATTTACATGAGAATGGAATTTTTTATATCAGTGACATCAATTTTTTTATCACCAGCCTCAGAACACTTCCAGTTAAGAAAGACAAAAGAAAAAAACGAGCACAAAATGGAAAGAAATTCAGCCCTCTCCTCATCCAAGCCAAGATTTAAGACACATGAAAATTCTATGATTCACATGGTGTCACTTTATGCTGCTACCATGAAATATTAGACATACTTTGAAGGTCATAATCTGCTCCCTGGTGGTGACATGAGTAACACAACACAACACTTTATGTGATGGGGTTGGAGTGTAGCAAAGGCCTATTATCAAGAAAAAACATGTCAAGGAGGAGAAATTCAGAAAGGAAGACTTGAAATGCTATTCTAAACCAGAATGGAATATCAGGTGTTAGAAAGACTGATAGAAGTGCCTATTCACGTGTGTGAATGTTGCATGTGATGAAATAAGGAAGGACTGAAAGGCAGCAAAAAAAACATGAAATGACAGGAAAAGTTGTTTTGTTGCTTGCTAAAAATCCAGGGTGAAGGCAGAACTGAGAGGACATTCCACCAAAATAACAACTGATAAGGTAATCGTTAAGATTTCTTTTATGTCCACAAATCTTTATTCTAGAAATTAATGAAGAAAAAAATTACTGATTGTTATATCAATGTAGTTTGTTTAAACTATACAAAAATATTTATAATTTAATGAAAAATATCTTTCTGAAGGTTCCAAAAAGATATTACATACTTTGGCACAGCTTCTCAACTTAGTTTCAAGTAAGTTTTTTGCCAAAAGGATATTAAAGACAATATCTACTCAAGTGAGAAGCTGCACTTATATGTGATAATGATAATACTTATAAAACATGTTTTTTTATTCCCTCTCAAACACAGTGCCTAGCATAGAACAGATGCTTAATAAATGGTAGGTTGAAGTGATAATTTCCAGCCTTAAATGGCCAGTGTTGGAAAGACTTTGGGAAAATAGGCACATTAATACACTGTTGGTAGAGTTATGAATTGGTTCAGCTGTTTTGGAAAAATGATTGGTAGTTATCAGTCAACAATCATTGGTTAAGCTCTGACTACGTGCTAGACACTGTGCTAGGCCCTTGGGGATACAAAAACAAAGAATGAGATAATCTCTACCCTCAAGAGCATATACTCTACTGGGAGATAACATGAACATATATATGGATATGTCAAATAAAATAAAATAAATGTAAGATAGTTGAATAATAAATAGCTAGGAAATGAGAGTACTAGCAGTTGAGGAGGAGATGAAAATCAGGAAAGGATTCCTACTAAAGGTGTTGAGATGCATCTTAAAGGAAGAGGGGGAGTCTTTGAGACAGTAATGAGAAAAGTGTGCATTCTAGGCATGGAATAGGAACCTATGCAAAGACATAGAAATGGGAAATGAAATGCTATATGTAAGGATTGGAGAGAAGGCCAATTTGGCTGGACCATAGAGTGCAGGACTCATACAATTCATATTGTGGAATGCAGCTAGAAAGACAAATTGAGGCAAGATTGCAGGGGGCTTTAACAGCCCAAGAGAGGAGTTTATATTTGACCCTTACGACAATTGGAAACCATAAGAGTTTGTTGAATGTGGGAGTTACATGGTCAAACCTACACTTAAGGAAAATAACTTTTGCAGCTAGGTGGTGGATAGATTAGAGTAGAGCGAGACTAGGGGCAAGGAAAACAAATTAGAGGTCACTGAAATGACCTAGGGAAGTAGTGATGAGAGCCTGAACTAAGAGAGCAACTTATGAGCAGATAATGGGATGATATGGTAGAAGTGAACACTGCAAGATTTGGTAAGTCATTGGAAAAGTAAGGTGAGGGAAAGTGAAGAGCTGAAGATAACAATGAGATTATGAACTAAGGAGACTACAAGAATGATGGTGCTTTTTACAGAAATAGGAAATCTGGAAGAGAGAGTTGTGGGGTGAAAAAGTTATTTTGGACATGTTGAAATCTGAGATGTCTCCAGGACATCAAGTTTGAAATTGAATGAAAAGATATTGACTCTTCACACCCTTTGCCCTAGTTATCCCATTTCAGGCCATATATGCAATGACAAAAAGAAAGGTAGCACACATGCCAATGTATTCATAGCTTTACTTTTTGTAGTGGTAAAAATCACAGAAGAAAGTGGGTATTCATCAGTTGCTGAAGAAATTGTGATATGACTATAATTGAATATGATACCATAATATAACATGCATCATAAAAATGATGAATCAGTCAACAAACATTTATTAAGTGCCTGGTGCCAGGCATTGTGTTAGGTGCTGGGGATATGAAGGCAAAAATGAAACAGACACTGCCCTCAAAGAGCTTATATTCTATTGGAGGAATGAGGAATTCAGAGAAACAGAAGCTTGTATGAACTGATGCAGCATGAAGACAGCAGAAACAGAACAATACTCACAATAATTATAATAATGGAAATGAAACAACAAAAGACTTTGGAGATCAGGTTAAATGCAATTAACAATTTTTGTTCTAGAGAGCTGATGGTGAAACTTCTCTTGAAACTTAAGTATAGGCACAAAATGTTGCATATCTTGTCACCTATTTTTTCTGTTTTGTTTAATTTCACTTAATTGTTCTTTATTATAAGGGAGGCTTCTAAGGGTATGGGCTTATTAGCAAGTGACTGTGGCATTAAAAAAATCATCTCAATAAAATGTTCTTTTTTACATAAGGGGTAAAAAGCTAGTCTTGGAGCCTAGAATATCCATTTAAATCCCACTTTTTCTGTATCCTTACTGGGTGATCATTCACAAGTCACTTAACTGATCACGCTCTAGGCAAGTCTCTCAGATTATAAGTTACAGAGAAGGTGTTGACCGCCATTACTAGAGGCAGTTTCCTCATTCAGGAGTTCCTCTAAAAACAAAATCACAGGTTCAGCACCAGTACTAATTTCAACAATAAAAATAATTTCATTTTATGGAATTGGAGCAAAGGAATATAGATTAAAAAGTTGAAAAAGATCTTGATGGCATCAATGCCAACACCGTTATTTTATAAGTGAAGAACTGAGGTAAAGTACATTTGGATTTTTAACAAAAATCTTGGGCATTAGTTTGTAAATTAAAATTTGTGTATGTTTACTGACAGGGGTGAGAGTTTTGCTCTTTCTCCTTAAGATCATGAGACAGTCTCACGCTTTTCTTCAAAGGACATTAGTATTTATGACCTTATGTTTTAAATGTACTCTTTTAAATGCTTGATTCAAAAAGATATAGCTTATTCCTCTATCTTCAAGTTGCAAAAATAGTTTCCAACAAAAAGGCTTAGCTCCATAAAGTTTACCAACAAATAATGTGATAATCAAAATGCTTAGACTTCGGGTAGCACTTTTTGATACTCAATTTCAGGTCCACATTACTATGATCATTTGGGAGAAATTAAGTAAAGAATCCATGTTTTTGGCTGAATTATCTCAATATTTAAGACAAAAGTGGGTGTTCTAAATGAGACCATAGCAACTTGCTAAAAAATGAAAAACTCAAATGGATGGTTGCTTTATTTTCATAATTCCAAATGACCAATTTGATTAGTTTTTTCTACTGAATGGACCAAGTTGAACTGTTATTCTGTCATCATGTGAATATGTTCTGAACTGAATGATAATATTCACTTCACTGGCTATAAACATGATTTACTATAATTGAGTTAATCCGCTTTTTATCCCTGAATGAAAGAAAAAAATCATGATTTCTACTTTCCAGAAGCTTAGCTGTTTGAATGAGTCTTATTGCTTTTCAAATTGTTTTGGGATTGTTTGTTGTTGTTTGCAGGTGGTCAGGGGAAAGGTTAAGCAAATTAAATAGTCAGTAACCAAATAGTAAAGGCACATGGTGAAAAGTAATTTAAAGAGACTAAATAAATACCCAAATGTCAGGCATGAAAAAATGGAGGACAAAGGAGGATTAGAATTCTCAGTTCTCAGCTTCATATTCAGTATAGTCAAGGATTACCTTGTTTCTATAAGTTTAAAGTATGAACAAACCATCCATTATTAGAATATAAGATTTTTGAGGACAAAGAGAGCCTCCCTCCCTCCCTTCCCTCCTTTCTTCCTTCCTTCCTTCCTCCCTTTCTTCCTTCTATCCTATAAGGTAGTGGTTCTTTGTCTCAAAGTGGCCAGTGAAAGCTCATCCCACACAAAGAAATACCTACATATTTTCACCATTTTTGAATTTGTTTCAGCCATTATGTAACCTTTAGCACTACCTTGGCAGGAGGGCCAAGAAAAGTTGAACTTAGTCCCTCGGCCAATTGGTTTTAGGACAGAGCTCATCAGACAAGTTAGGGACATGGCTGGTATTGTGATTTTATTAGGGTAGAGTGCTTCCAGTGAGAAACTTCTCTTACCAATGCATGTTGCTATCTTCTCTGCAACTTATACTCTTAGAACTTTGAGAGTCAAGTGACTTGCCCAAAATCACACAGTATGTGCCCAAAATGGGCCTTGAACTTGGGCCTTCTTGGCCATGAGTTCGACTCTCTCTTGAGTATGCCACACTGCCTGGCTTATAGGTACTTAATAAATTCTTGTTGATTAATAATCTTGGAGCAATTAAATACATGAACAGATACTTGGAAACATACCTCTCCTGTTGTAACTATTAAAAGATAAATAATTGGGGGAGGAGAGGTGGTATGTTCAGGGAAGGGAAGAAGTGGGAAGGAATGTAACAAACCTCAGTGTGCCTAAAGAGATTTGTGTAAATTTGTCAAATTCCCTTTCTTGTGATTTTGTGAAATGTTCTGTTATGCTTTAATTATAACCCTGTATTATGTTTCTTCTGCACAACATAAAATGTCTCTTTTGCTAAGAAGACATAAAATTTAAGTCACATTATATTGAGCCCTAAGATGCCAAAGTTTTACACTGTTGGGTGGACATAATTATTTAAAGTGAAAACATAGAATTAGGTGAAAATAAGTACTTGGCATGGAGTGGATACTCAAATAGTGTCAAAGAGTAGCAGATTAGCCAATGGAGTAAGCATTGTTAAATTGAAGCAGCAATGTCCTATAGCCATGTGGGACTATAAACATTTAACCACCCACCCTCTATATAGCAATTAAGAGGGTAATTTCACTTAGTTCTGAAAATCCTAGGTTTGGTAATGTTTTGTTATCTAAATGTTATATTGAAGTAATTCACTGACCGAAGAAGCTTTGATTTTCTGTCTCCTAGAGATCAGGAAACAACCATAGAAGCCTTCTTCACGTAGAAAACACATTTGTCAAAGACTAGGTGTTTGCCCTTAAAATACACACACACACACACACACACACACACACACACACTCATATCCATTTATAGTCTTTGGCCATTAGAAGACTACATAGTTTCATATCAAGAAATCTGGAAAGCAGGAAAAAGAGAAATGTTTTTTTGAATTGAAAGTATAAATAATGAATCCTGTGAATTTGTCACATGTATTTGAATTCACACTATTGAAGAAGTTATAATTATGTAAAATATTATAATTGGCTCCAGCCCAACGGAAATATGCAGCGCAAATTCAAATAATGCAACTATGGGATTTAGCATTCAGAAGATTAAGGCCCAGCTGTACGACATGCAGTAGAGAACTATCTCCTCCACAAACACCACTGCATTTGACATGAGTAGGTAGTGAAAGAGGGGATACTTCTAGACACGTCTGGGTAACCTATTCTTACAAACAAAAACAAAATTCTTCAGGATGTTCAATGACAGCAGAGCTATGGTGACCTTCCTCACTCATACCCCAATTCAACATTCCAGCTGGTAGTCTGACATTATGAGAATTTGTCTGGAGATTTTTTGAAAGTAATCTGATCTTGATGGATGGCAAAGTAGAACTACCGCACCTACTTCAAAGAATACTCTTGCTAGAAGGAAAGACTTCACACATCTTGGGAGTGAAGGAGTTGATAGGACAGACAGAATTCTCTGCTTTCAATTCCTCAGCCCATGCAAACTAAGTCAAAACAAGTTTGTTCTCCACCACACCATCATTCACTGGTGGCACGTGGTCCCCTTATTCTATAAAATGTTCCTTAGGGGTATGGGCAAAGAATGAAAAGAGGCTAGATGCATACGAGTCTGACTTCGGTCACTTTAAGGGCAAAACAATTACAGAAAGGAAATTTACATAAACTTCTGTTTTTCCATTTATCCTGACTGCACACCACTGCCCTCCCTACCATCATTTGCAGGGTTTGGGATGAGTTTTCCCTAACAATCCAAATAAATGAAAGGTTCAGCCTGGCTCCGAGATTACATGGTTGTGACCAAGAGCCAAGCTGTAACTGGATGAAATAATCCACTTCATTCCTAACGAATCATAAAGCTGCTTACTTGGCACAGAAGGATGGAAACATCAAGCGAAAGGGCAATCTTGATCTGATTATGTCACACCAAGGTTGGAGAATGATAACGTGTAAGAATTTGTACTTCAGCTCAATGTTGATATGCTCTTGTTAAACTCTTGATCTGGCTGGGTTCAAAGTAACTAAGCTGGAATGAAGGCTCTTCAGGAAACCAGAGTTCTATGTCAAGCCCTCTCAGGAAAGAAGTAGGTGCTTAAGCATAAAAACTTGTAAAAGAATTTTAACCAGTTGATCTCACTGAAGGACTCTTTCCTGTAAGAAATCCACATTCGCTGTTTGAATGCTGAAGGGTCCTGTAAAGCCAAATAGCATGTTATAGACAGCCTATGGTTGGAAACTTTGTAGATGTAAATTTCTTTCTCTTTAAATCCTATTCTTTTTCAGCCAAAAATGCAATCAAGTACAGCAATGTATTTTGTTGAATGCTAGATCCAAAATAAATTGTGGTTCTTTGTCTCAAAGTGGCCAGTGAAAGCTCATCCCACACAAAGAAATACCTACATATTTTCACCATTTTTGAATTTGTTTCAGCCATTATGTAACCTTTAGCACTACCTTGGCAGGAGGGCCAAGAAAAGTTGAACTTAGTCCCTCGGGCAACTGGTTTTAGCTTGGACTTTCTGCCAAGACACAAATACAAACCTCCTGCTGCTGTTTTCTCTTTGTGTGTCTGCATGGCATGCAGAGGTTCTAGTCAGGTTTCTCATTATGTGAACTCAGTGGAACTTTTGAAAGCACAAATGAGGAACTTTCAAGCCTTAATTTTTGGAAACTTAAAAAAAAATTTCCCAGTCATCTTGTCTTCAAATAAGGTTAAAACTAGGCCCCACAACAATAAAAGGAATGGAAAAAAATAAAAGCTGTCCATTTTTCCCTTCATTTTTTTTTAATATTCATGTACTGTTGACCCTTAGTTCTAACTAATTACCCACTAGTAGCAGATCCCTTCCAAGAACTAGTAGTGAATTGGTTGGTAGTGTAAACTCCATTGTTTGGAATTAAACCTTTACCATGGGGGAAAAAAAAGAGTCAGTGCCCACATTTGCCATGCCTATCTATTTATCCTTGAACTACAGCTACATATCTTAGTTACTACACACACATACACAGAGCTCCCTGTTTCTTATAGGTACATATAAACTTCTCTGTTTAGCTTTTTTT
>JAQQSZ010011271.1:0-12292 GCA_028646595.1 Phalanger gymnotis | reverse complement strand
CACTTAACAGCTGAAAGTACTTCCACTCAAAAGAAACAAAAGCCATGCTAATGAGACAATTTTGCTTAACAACACACTTCCCAATCTTTTGCTAATGATATTATTATTCCTTGAGCTGTTCAGACTTAAAATTCTGACTCCCCATTTGATGACTTCCTTCCCTTGCCACATCCCATCAGGGACTAGAAACATTCACTATGCCTTGTCTTTATTTCCATTGCCACCACCCTTGTCACCTTAAACCTGAATTGTGGTGAGAATCTCCTTACTTATCTTTATTCTAGTGTTTTTCCCCTCTTAATCCATTCTAAACAATATTGCCTAAACTGAAACTCAGCCTCCAATTGTCTAGAGTCTTCAGTGGTTTCCCATTGTCTACAGGATAAAGTCCAGACTTGAAAATTTGACATTCAAAGTCCAACCTATTTTTCCCAAATTATCTCCAATGACTCCCCACATAGAAACCATATGCTATAGCCAAACTGATATATTTACTTCTCTCCAAATGCTTGTACTTTCTTGACTGCATGCTTTTTGCTCATGCTGTTACTCTATCTCCTTCTCTCCCTAACCAAATTTCATCCATATTTCAAGATAAAGCTTTAGTCTTTCTTCCTCCATGGTGCCTTCTCAGAACACATTATCCCGCTGTAATCTATTTCTTTTTAAAAAGAATTCATAGAATTTCTTGTCTGACCTATTTATTTGATAATTAATTATTGCTTTGCAACAGCTTCTATGTTGCTCAGAAGTGTTATTTAAATCTATTAAATATCGTTGAACTTTTCATATATTTACATCTTTCCCTCCACTAAATTGTAAGCTCCATGAGGAACTAGCTCTTATGTTTCTTGTCAGCCTCTACAATCCTTAACATGCATATATAATTGGTACTCAATAAATATTCATTAGTTTGATGACCTTTAAATTATTGATGAAGAACATACATAGACTTCAGAACAGTGTAATGAGGTTCAGAATTCATCGCTTTCATTTCATTTAAGGACCAGGTACTTTTGATTTTTCCTTGTGTGATTAACGTTACCTTATTCTTCTTTCCATGAATAGGAATAAAACCTTTGGTTGTTGAACCGTAGTGGCCCATTAAGCCATGATGACAGTGGTGTCTATAGTCATTTCTCATGATCCATTGCGGAGAAAGCGGTTATTTTCCCTCACACCCTGGGCTTACCCCTCTGAACTGGCTCACCTGGCAACTTGCAAGGCCACAGGGTCATAACAAAAAGGAGTACTGCTTATTAACAAGTCAACTAGATGTTTTGCTGAATGTGAGAAGTCGAACAAAAGGGAAAAAACTCCATCAGCATCTCTGTAAAAGCCAAATGTGAATGTTATGGCTAAAGACTGAACATTTGTTTAAGCAGGAGGTGCTGCTTTGCTCATAGCCACTAGTCCCTTTTAATAAATAAAAGCGTATCTGAATGTTATAAATGCATTGTGTTTTAGTAGTCTCTAATTTTGCACCAGGGAGCCAGCCTGAGCCAACACTTTCAAGTGCTAATGTCTGTAAATAAGGCATAAGGCCTTAGTCAAACAAATAATTAGTCTTGAGGAGCCACTGTTAGGTTGTGAATTTGTTAATTGTTTACCCCTGGTTGTATACTCTCTGGTGTTAGCATAAGAGTTGCTCTTATAGAATTCTGTTGAACTAAAGGGCATCCCTAGTCAAGCAGAGAGTGGAAAGACCCACCACAATAGAAGGATTTGAAGTAGAAAAGGAGACTCAAGGGTCATAAAAGCAGAAAAAAAGATATGCACGAAGTATGCATAACAAGGAAGATTAACTGGAAAAGGATACCCTGATTATTAAGAGCTGCCATAGCTTTATCAAGAACAGGTTGCACAGGACTAACCTCATTTCCCTTTTTGTTTTTGGACAGGATTACTAGACTAGGAGATCACAGAGATGCTGTAGACATAATTACCTAGATTCAAATAGATAATTTGACAAAGTCTATTCATGTGAACAAGATGGAGAGAAGTAGGGTAGGCCATAATACTACTTAAATGTATTCAGAATTGGTAGTCACCAGTGGTTTGATGCCAACCTGCAAGGAACTCTGTAGTGGCATGTCCTGGGGATCTTTGCTGGGACTTGTGCTGTTTATATTTTTATAAGGGTTTACATGACGTGCTTATCAAATGTGAAAATGACACAAAGCTAGAAGAGATGGTTAGCCTGTTGAATGGCATGATCCAAACAGATGCTGACAGCTTGTACATTGGACAAAACCTAATATGTTGAGATTTATTGGGGATAAATGTAAATTCTTAAAATTGGGTTTAAAGAATCAACTCCACAAGTATGTGGATGAAGGAGTTGTATCTATACAGCAGTCCTCAAGAAGAGCTGGGGATTTTTTTGGTCTGCAAGGTCAATGTGTGAACAGTGTGCTATGATATATCTCCCAAAGTGAATGCAAGTTTAGGTTGCTTTGCAGAGAAGCCTAGCGTTTAGGACTAGGGAGATCCTCCTTGTACTTTGACTTGATCATACAGATCGGTAGATCTGTATTTCTGGGCACTGAATTTTAGAAATAACATTGATAAGTTGGACAAAATTCAGAGGAGGAAGGCCAGGATAGAGAAGGGCTAAGAATCATGTCCCAAAGGAATAATTGAAGGAACTGGAGATGTTTAGTTTGGAGAAGGGAAGACTCAGGAGAACATAATGGTTATCTTCAAGTATATGAAAAGCTGCTGCTTGGGAGAGGGTAAACTTCGGAAAAGTGGAAGGAAGTCACAGAGAAATAGATTTATGCTTAATCTAAAGGGGGGAATTCCACCCCTACCTCCAAGCTTCTTAGCAATGAGAACTGTTCAAAAAAGGAATGGATTGCCTTAGAAGGTAATGGATTCATCCTTACATAGTCTTCAAACAAAGTATGGATGCCCTCTTCTCAGGTATACTGAGGAAGGGATTCTTTTCAAGACCAAGTTGAAGAAGATGGCTTCTGAGATCCTTTCACCTCTAATATTTTGTGATACTCCACATCGAGATACAATAGGTAAATGAGTGCTAGAAGTCTGCATCCGTATGTGCTCCCTCTGCCAGATTAGAAGAAGTAATGAGGCTGTCAAGTTCTGTGCTTGAAATAAGAAATAAGGATCCCTTAGAATATAAAAAGATCATATTTTATTTTGAAGCCGAACATTTATTAAATGAAATGCTAATGTAAAAGGAAATGTTAAAGTGAAATGCTCTTAAGTTTCTGCTCATTGTGTTTCTTCTATGATACTTAGACCTTGGATCTCACTGATGGCTTCCATTTTTCTCTGTTACTGATTTTTTAGTAGTTTGTCACTTTAAAATAAATCAAAAATGTTTAAGGTGAACATTTTCAGCTATGGCAGCCTAGTTTACAGTGGAAAGATCATGTTATGAAGTCTGAAGTTCTGGCTCTAATCCTGGTTCCTTGAATTGTGACATTAGGCATTTCCACTAGTTGCTACCCTTGTTTCCTGTACCTGCAAAATGGGGATAACTGTATTTGCGTCTCTTGAAAAAACAGATCGTTATTTGGAGTACTATGAGTTCTCTAGAAGAAAAGAGCTCGATATAGTTGAGGCATTATTGTGATTATTATAGTCAGTGTTCAAAGGTTTCATGGTTTTTTTTTTTGGGTTATATATAAAGCTGCAAAACAATGAGTGTGACAAAATATTGAAAGTCTGTCTTGATCTCTCATTTTTTTCCCGAAGAATGTTTTGTGTTGAGATCTATTTAATCCTGTTTTGTCAGCAGTTATTTTCAGAATTGAAAGAATTTTCTTCTTTTTATTTCTTCTTGTGATCCCCAAATAACCATGTTAAGCCTTTCTATGTGAGTGGAACTTGTAGGAGGCAAGCAGAATGGAAAGGTCTCCTTAATCAACAAGGGTGACATTCTGTGTTGGACTTCAATGATGTTGGCTGCATTTTCTGATGACTCTGATCCCCAGTGATCCCCTTTAGTTAAAAATCTCCCCATTTGCCACAAAATTGGTCTTCGCAGTAGGACTATTTAATCATATCCGTTTGTCTCTTTGTGCCTTAGGTCCTCACAAACATGGAAGACATCAAGATCCGTGAGATGCAGATCTTTGACTACAGGAAAAAAATAGCAGAATCAGAGACTAAGTTAAAACAGCAGCAGAACCTCTATGAAGCCGTGAGATCAGATAGGAACCTGTATAGCAAAAATCTGATTGAAGCTCAGGTAAATAATACTTCCCTCCTTTAAGATTTACTTGCCTTATTGTTTAAAAATATTTCCTAAATACCTTAATTGAAAGATGGTTTAGATTAGGAAAAAAGATCTCATAGTCTGAGATATTATGAATTTATTTTACATCTCTTTTTAAGAGAAAATTCATTTGTATGGACACTTAGAGCCCCAAACCACTTATGAATTACTATTGGTTAGTTTTGTATTAGCAATTATAAGAATTATCAAAACTACTAGTGCCTTTCCCCTGAGACTACCTTCTGCTTCTGCTTATATCTTGTATGTACAATTTCTTTTTGCACATAGACTCCCACCTTAGAATGTGAACTCCTTGAGGCCAGGGGCTCTGTTTTGAACTTTCTTTGTACTCCTAGTGCTTAGCGCATACAGTTAGTGACTAATAAATACTTATTGACTAATGGTCATAATAGGATTGTTTGGAGCAGTTTTTTTTAACCTTTAGATAGAATTACCATGCTTTTCTTTTTAAGCTTAAAATCACACACATAGTAACTAAGGAAGATATCAAACGCTTGTGATCTAAGCACAAAACTCAGAGACAGAATCTCTGTTATAATCTTGGCTTGTGTTGCCAGTTCTTTTTTGTCGTTGATCATTTCAGTCAGACTTTTCATGACCCTTTTTGGGGCTTCCTTGGCAAAGATACCAGAGTGGTTTGCCATTTCCTTCTCTGCAATTCATTTTACAGATGAGGAAACTGAGGCAAATGGGGTTAAGTGACTTGCCCAGGGTCACACAGCTAGGAAGTATCTGAGACCAGATTTGAACTCAGGAAGATTCATCTTCCTGATTCCAGCTGTGGTACCCTATCCACTGCACTACCTAGCTACCTTCTTGAGAGCTAGGGTGCTAATATTCTTCCCATTTTACAGTTGAGGAAACCGAGGAAGACAGGGATTAAATGACCTGCCTAGGGTCACACAGCTGATAAGTGTCTAACACCGTATTTGAACTCAGGAAATGAATCTTCCTGCTGCCAGGCCTGGTGCTTTATCCACTGTGCTTCTAGAGGCCCTTGCTAGTTCTTAATTTTGTGTCAAATGAGTATAATAGTATAATAACCTCTAGGGTCTGAATATTAATGGTCTAAAATACTTGAAGACTGATGGAGAAAAAGGAGCAATGTAAAGTGGAAAAGAATAGTTCTAGGAGGTAATGGGGTCAAGAAACTATTATTTAGAGTTAGATTCTCCTAAAAGCTCTTAGTTTTTTGCTGTTGATATATCTTGAGCTTTAATGGGCATAGTGCGGATAACTTTTTCAAACTTTTTTTTCCCTTTCATCTTGTCAGGATGAGATTACAGAAATGAAGAGGAAGTTGAAGATTATGACCCACCAGGTAGATCAGTTGAAAGAAGAAATATCTTCCAAAGAAGCAGCCCTTGTGAAGTTACACCTGGAACACCAGCGCATAGAGAAGGAGAAGGAATCTCTGAAGGTAACACTCCATTCATGTGACTAGAACAGCAGGGTACCTGGGATAGAGTCTGAAACGCCTTCCCTTGTGCCGAATGCTCCAGGACAACAGCCATCCACATGCATTAACACCTTAGGCATCTTTGGATGTGCATCCAACAGCTTGGACAGATGTAGCCCAGCTATTAAAGTCCTGGCTAGGATCTAGGCAGGTTGAAAAACAGATTTGTTTTTCCTTCTTCCCCTCTTGACTTTGACATAAGATAATTCCCTTCTGACGTCTTAGATGTGAAAATACATCGGAGTCTTGTGTAATTATGCTTAGAGGGTATTGTACAAAACAGGTTAACCTTGAACCCAATCCAAGATAGCTTGTTATTTATTTATTTTTCAATCGTAAGTATCAGAGGGAATTTCAGTTAAATACTACTTCATACTGAAGTATGGGTTCTATGCAATATGGGTATCTTAGCTCTTGTGTAATTACATTTAGGGACATTATTTGAAGATTGACTAGGAGGCCCAGTTTTGCTTCTAGAGTAGGAGTTCTGAACCTGGAGTCCATTGACCCTCAAGGTATCAGTATATAGACTTCAGAATTTCTATGAACTTAGATGGGAAAAAATAATCTCTATTTTTGCTGACCTTTGGTTTACTTTGTCATCCTCAGGATTCATGATATAAAAGGGCTAAGAACCTCTGTGATTCTAGAGTATAACATGCATGTCTGGATGAATATTTTAAATGTCCTACATACAATTATTGACTCTCTATTATTGACTCTCTCCTTCACATATATCCTATAATATAGTAAGGTATTAGTTAAGATTTGTTAAGGTGGGTCCCCCTGTATTCTCAGATTTGTAAGAAATATACCTATGATGATCATCCTCACATAATCGTGGATGTATTCCAAATGATGAATTACAATGAAACCAAATCAAAGACCATGTAGGACCCTCTCCTGTCACCAGAGGTGACAGTAGAATCCTGGGATTATGGCTCAAGGTCAGATCTGGAGGGCATCAGACTAAGTAGCAAAAGTGCCTTCTGTCCTATTGGGCTTTCCAAAGTTAGCCCTGGAGAAATACTGTGAAGGTTGGGTTTTTTGGTTCAGAGTGCATCCCTCACTGCAACTGGGTGACACTTCTTTCCCCCCTAAGGATTTCTCCATTGGGCTGGTGCTGAGGTACAAAGAGGACTTCTCAATCAGTTTCGTTTATAGAATTCTACAAGATAGTTTTTGCTTAGGAATAAGTCTCTTTTATATATGGTCTCTTAAAAATGTGCCTCTTAGTACTTTAGTCAGGGCTCCCTTTGACATTTTAGTCTAGGGATATGAATCCCAATATACATAGGCCTTTGGGACATAAATCTTTGCAGTTGTCATATTAACTCTGCTCAAAGAGAAATTTTGCTTCTTATTATGAGATTTTATGAAAGAGTATAGGTGTAGGGTTCCTTCCAGGTGAGTGTGAACTCTGTCCAGTTTGTTATACCATGAGGCATCTTTTGACAGGGCAGCCCAATTTATTGTTTCTCTATGAGGCTGAGAGAAGAACAGACTTCATACTAGCTCATTCTTGTCTTCAATTAGTGCCATCAAAAGAGGGAATCATGCTGTTTTCCATACTATGTTTCTTTTGTCAATTTCCTGCTAGGTTTGACTGACTCCTTGTGATTCTGAGCATTGTCAGCACATTATGGTTATGACAGGATGTCAATAGATTTTAGTAAAGTTGATGAATTTGGGCTTCTTTATCCCAGACTTATTTCATCAGCAGTGAAGGAACCATCTGATTTGGAATGTATGCCTTTCAGTCCCAACAAGCCCCTGATTCTGTCTAGTCACCTCCAAATCATTTGGCATCACTTTGACAGTTCTGTGATTTCTGGTGAATAATTCAGCAGCAAATGCTATATGTCCAGTGCCAAGTATCATATTAGTCTCAGTCTTTAGGGCACTGGATCCTTTCACCTAATCCACTCTGTCTCATTTCATGGATTGGGGAGCAATAGCAGAAGAGAGAACCTAATTATTTTGTGGCAAGAAGACTCAATTAGTCCTGTTTGCTCTGCTGAAGCAGAGGCAGGCAATTTTGGTAAAACACAGAATAATTGATAAGCTCCTATAGTACGAATGAGAAGAATCTTGAGGACGGTCTTCTTAAAGTTTCTGACTTATGACTAAATAAGATGTGCAAAATCCAAGTGCAGAGACACCGAAGAAGCTACTGTGTTTCAACAGCTCGTGGTCTCTGTGCATGCTGGAGCTGTGTCATCCCAGCAGATGCTAGAACCATAGACATCTCTTAGAACATGACTCCAGTTGGATGGACCTTTTTTGGGACCTAATAGTTAACAGGGCATGACAACACAGATTTATAACTGCTAAATGCACAAGACCCAAGATTTTTGTTTGCTGCCAACATTTAATGCCATAGCTTGTTTACAGCTCATATATCTATGACATAAAGAGGCCATTCAGAATTGTGATATATTATAAAAAGAATTATATAGCAATACCAAATGCATGAACAGCTTTACATTTTCGGACAGATACTTTTACATGCTGTTGATTGCATTTTAATATAACAGGGCTTATATTTTGTTCTCCTGATGGATTCAGATCAGCTCTTGGTTCTTAGTAAAATGGAAGTGAATGTTGTACATCTGGGAAAATAAAAGTTTTTTTAAAGAAAACATGAGCTGAGCAGGTATTTTATTATTGTAGTCTCTGTCATTTTAAGTGATTGTGGAAACTGAAATGTCGATCCTCTATTCTTTTCCTTTTTCCCTTGCAGAAGTAAAACTTAGATTAGATTACCTTCAAAACTTAATTTCTTTTTGTTCCCCAGACCGAAGTATATTTCATGAATGAACAAACAGAACATCCTGTTTTACCTTGTTTAGATGTTCTTTGGGCGCATCTAGTTTCTTAGGATACATCGGGATTATGAAGTAGCGTATATCTTTTGTTTGAATAAGTTTGAGGTATTAAATTAGTGATCTTTGGGACCCTTCTGTATTACAGGCAGACCCTAGGTAGAGGCTAGCCCATAGGACTGATGGGACGGGATTTTGCCACTCAAATACCTTTCAGTAGTGTGCCTGGGGGAATTTTCTAATATTGTCCTTGAAGAAATGGCCACCTCTGTTTCTTTCTGGATCACTGATCTCATCTTGAGGTTAAGTAACACTTTTTTTGTTTTGACACCTTGACCTCTGTTTTCAGAACATCCTGTAATTCCAATTTTCATTGGAAGATGAGCTCAGTTTGTGCCTTCCTTCCCATGCCTTGTTACCAAACATTAAATGCTGACGTTCTGATTTAGAATGCCTGCTGACCTTTTAACCTTACCTAAGAACCTCTCAATGCCATACTATTCCTCTTTTGAATGATATTACATTGACATGGGGGACAGGTAGATAAAAAATAGGAATGTTATTCATGTAACTATTTTACTAAGCTAATTGTAGTCCCATTTTTGTGCCTTTATTTGTGCTGGTTCCTCTGCCTAGAATACTCCTCTCACCTCCATTTAGCTGATTATTACCTATCTAATCCCCATCTCATTTACTTTGTGAAACCTTTGCTAAATTCCAAACCCTCTCCTTACATTTGGATGGTATTTATTGTATCATTCTATTTTTACTTATCGGATGCTGCATTTTATTATTAGTTATCTTTTCATATATGCACGTGTCTAATCATCCCTACTTAGATCGTAAGTTTCCTGTGGACAGAGGCTATGTCTTACTTATCTTTTTATTCCCTTCAGTGCTTAGCATGGCACCTTACACATAGTTAAGTACCAAAGTATATTTGTTACAAGCTTGTATGTGTGATAAAATGGGGTATGTTTTATTTCCTCAACTAAATTGCATGCTCCTTGAGAGCAGGGACCATATCTTATCCTTATTCGCAATTCCCATGGTGCTGTACACATAGTTGGTCTCATTAAACATTTGATTGAATTTTTGCTTATAACCCAAGTGGCCCCCAAAGTCAACTTGCAAGGGTATACGAGCAGCATGTTAACTTTATAATGTAATGTCCCTATGCCCTCAGCACAGTTCTTTATCCATTTTACATACGCTCCCTTGGTAGTTAGTTGGAATGCTGCAAAATGCTGCTGAATACAAATGAAAACTTCAGTGTACATATATGGTAAAACGTTAGGAATTCCTCTTGGGCATAATTCACAGAATAAACACGTTTGCTATAATGTACATTACTACACTTCCTTATTTGTTTCTTTGTGCTGGGTTTGTGTTCTTTCAGTTTCATATTTGTTCATGCGAATGATCAGAGCCACGTTGAATGAACCAACCTAGAAATGTTCCTGAAGGTGAACGGTGCATCTAAATCCTGATCCCCAACTCATACTTTGTGTGGTTACTAAGCAAAAATTTGTCTGGGTCTTTTGTTCCTGTCAGGCTGAACTGCAGAAGCTGAGACAACAAGCCCTTGAGACCAAACACTTTATTGAAAAACAAGAAGCCGAGGAAAGAAAACTCCTGAGAATTATTGCTGAGGCTGATGCTGAGAGGTTGAGGCAAAAGAAAGAACTGGACCAGGTGGGAAGACTATTGAAGCAATGAAGGTGTTTCAGTTGACTCTAGGTCACTTTTTCTTTCTCTCTGAGCTCTTCTGTCTCTATGGAAAGGATAGTTCCATTTGTGTCTCTTTCCCCTGCTGAATATGGAATATAACAGGAATAGCGCCTAGAACAGAGGAGGCGCTTAATCAGATAAATGCTTTCCTACTTGGTTGGCGACTCTAATGCCTTGTCAAAGCCAGCATTGCTTCCCAGTAACTGACATTGCTCACGGTGCCATGTCTCTTTCTTTTCTAGGTCATAAGTGAGCGAGACATTTTGGGGTCTCAGCTGGTTAGGCGGAATGACGAGCTTGCTCTGCTTTACGAGAAGATCAAGATCCAGCAATCTGTACTGAACAAAGGAGAAAGCCAGTACAACCAGAGAATAGAAGACATGCGCATCCTCAAACTGGAGATCAAGAAACTCCGCCGGGAAAAGGGAATTCTGGCCAAAAGTGTGGCGAACGTGGAAGAACTCAGGTTAAGACACTCCAAACATAGTTCATTAGCAATTGTGGTCACGTTAATCCTATTGGCGACGGTTGAAATAATTGGATTTTGCTTTCATTTCTCAACGCATATCTTTGCTAAGTTATCAAAAAGAAACTTAGTATATCATAGAATATTATAGAATATCATAGAGCCGGAAGAGACCTCGGAAATAATCTAATTTAACCACCCCCTGCCACCCCATCCCATTTTATAGAGGAGGAAATAGTGGCCTAGAGAGGTTAAGTGTCTTGCTGTAGGCCACCCAGCTTGTAAATCATGGAGGCAAGAGAAGAACCCTGGTCTTTTGACCCTTAGTGTTCTTTCTACTACTCCATACACTGGGTAGAATATGGTCATGTAAATTATGCCCCATGTAACTTCTGCACATTTTCTTTCTGTGGGCTTATATTAGAATTGAAGGAAGAGAAGAAGGTAGTTCTAGCACCATTGAAAGCAATGTTTCTTTATTTGCAGCGTTCATTTTTAAAAATTGAGTTCCAAATTCTCTCCTCACTAGCCCCTCCCCCGCCCATTGAGAAGGCAAGCAATATACTATCAATTATACAAGTGAAGTCATGCAAAACATTTTTCCATTTCCATGTTGCAAAAAATCAAGAAAAATAAATTGAAAAAAGTAGGAAACAATGTTTCCTTAGGTTTTCTTTTGGTTATTGTTGAGTCATTTCAGGAGTATCTGACAGTTTGTGACTCCTTTAGGGGTTTTCTTGGCAAAGCTATTGGAATGGTTTGCCATTTCCTTCTCCAGCTCATTTTACAAATGAAGAAACAAAGGCAAACAGGGTTAAGTGACTTGCCCAGGGTCACACAAATATTAAGTGTCTGAGGTCAGAATTGAATGGCAGTCCTCCTGATTCCAGGGCCACCTCTATATCCACTGTACCACCTAGCTGCCCATATTTCTTTGGACCCTCTCTCAGTGTTCTATCCCACACCTGTTTTAACTTTGAGTACTTTTGTTATGGTGGAATGCATTAAAAAAAGATATAGCCTCATATAAGATACATCCTCCCTTTGGGAAAACAGTTCCCTGGTGTGTGTATATACATATATATACATATATATGTATATATAATTTGGGACTCTAGAAACCAGAATAAGAAGTCCTAGACTTTTAAAGTAGCTCTTTTTATTATTTATTTAATATTTTAGTTTTCAGCATTGATTTTCACAAGAGTTAGAATTACAAATTTTCTCCCCATTTCTGCCCTCCCCCCACTCCAAGATGGCATATATTCTGATTGCCACATTACTCAGTCAGCCCTCCTTTCTGTCACCCCACTCCCCCATCCCCTTTTCCCTTACTTTCTTGTAGGGCAAGATAGATTTCTATGCCCCATTGCCTGTATATCTTATTTCCTAGTTGCATGCAAAAACTTTTTTTTGAACATCTGTTTTTAAAACTTTGAGTTCCAAATTCTCTCCCCTCTTCCCTCCCAACCCATCCTCCCTAAGAAGGCAAGCAATTCAACATAGGCCACATGTGTATCATTATGCAAAACCCTTCCACAACA